>CABHPQ010175594.1:0-17500 GCA_902168405.1 Peromyscus aztecus
TGTGTGTGTGTGTGTGTGTGTGTGTGTGTGTGTGTGTGTGTGTGTGCTTTTCATTCCCCATGTGCAGTAAGGGCTGGAAGTTCTAACTTGTGAAGTCTCTAGAAATTCAGAGAAGTATGACACCATGAAAGCACTCAGGTCCCTTCTCCACTGTGCAGAGGACCATCTTGACATTGGCTGCCAATGTGCCCCAAATGGGTCAAGCCACAGTTATGCTCTTTCAGTGGTAATTTCTTATTCATGCAAATCATGTCTGACTCCCTTTCCTGACCTGCAGCTATTTCCAGGGTTGAGTCCTTGAAGTTGGGTCTCTGCCTTAGCACCTGGTTGGAGAGAACAAAAGCTGTCATCAGTCAGCTGTGTGAGAGCTGGAGATGTTGGCAGAAGACGACCCACCTGCAGATGGGTCTTCTTAGCTCATCTTATGGATCACCCTATCCCCACAGCCTCCGTTTAGTCTCTGCTGTTTATTCTCAGCCCTGGAAGAATTCCGCCTGCACTACATCCGGCAGTCACAGAGGACGTGGACTGTCACCACATAATCATGGATGATCTGCTGCAAGGAAGAAGGTCCTTGTTGTCCTATATTTCACCACAGTCCTATCTTTAGAGACCTCTGGGTGCTGCAGTTAGCACAGCTTCCCTTGGTCACTGTCCCTGCCTCTCACTCTCCACCTACTCAGTGCAATACTGAGTACATTCTTAGTTCTTCTCCAGGAAGAGGGCTTCAGAGCAAAGATGCAAGCTGGAGCATGGAGGGCCTTTGAGATCCCTGCCACTGCACCCTGCACCAGTGCTGGACTCCAGTGAGGGATTCTTGGTGAGAGGCTGAGGTGTCAGTCTGTTTGTGCATCTGAGAGTGGTATAACTTATATACTTAGCCTCAGTGTTTCCATCTAACTGGATAATGGGCATGCTGACAATGGCTGATGTGGTGTTTTAATGAGACAAAGCGTGTCTATTTCCAGAAACACTGCTTAGCATATAGTGAGTGCACGAAAGAATCCATAGTGATGATAATTAATTTCAATCATTTATTGGACTTAAAATCACCTAGGAGACACACCCCTGGGCATATCTGGGAGGGTGTTTCCACAGAGGTCTATCTAAAGTGATAACACCTACCTCAAATGTACGCAGAACCATGCCAAGGTCCCAGACTCAAGAGAAGGGGAAATGGAGGAAGCCAACTGAGCACCAGCTGTCATCACTCTTGGATTCCTGATTGTGGATGCAATGTGGCCAACTGCATTCTACTCCTGCTGTGCATCTTCCCCCCACAACAAACTGTATTC
Source organism: Peromyscus aztecus (assembly GCA_902168405.1). Lineage (NCBI taxonomy): Eukaryota > Metazoa > Chordata > Mammalia > Rodentia > Cricetidae > Peromyscus > Peromyscus aztecus. The sequence goes on from CABHPQ010175594.1 coordinate 1,296, forward strand.
CATGTACCCCAAGTTAAAATGAACCCTTCCTCTCTTATGTTGCTTTTTGTCAGGTAACAGACCGAGCAACAAAAGAAGCAATTAAGGCAGTGCTTTTCTCCATAGTCCACTGACGCACACACTCACATAGAACACACAACCTCCTGGAAGCATCTGACCAGGAAACAGCTTCTCTGTCATCATACACTAGTGATGACCCTATGAACAGCCTGGCTTGGGGACTTGCTGGCCACATCCCTGATACCCCAGCTTCTTCCACCTGACCCCAGGTCCCCATGTCACCAATGTGTGGAAAAATGTTCCCTGTCATACTGAGTAACTTTCAGGACAAAGTCATTTATCTACTTGTGACCTGCTGTTTCTGTCAAACTTAGTGGGTATCTGGCAAGATGTCAGCTTCGACCCAGATAAAAATATAATTATTTCCTATTTGCTTGCTGGGGTTTTCAAATCAGTGAGGTAATTTAAGCATGGCTCTTGGAGGCTTACAAAAAGATGTTATGATTAGTTTTATCTTCTTTGTTAAGGAAAAATAATTACAGTGAAATAATTAGAGGCGGCGGAGTTGACATGAGATTAGGTGAGCTGGCTTGGCAATGAAAGTGAAGTTCTAACGAGGAAAGGAAGTACAAAGGGAAGGGTCCATGGGGGACGTGCAAACAGATTGTCCAGATCTCGCCTTGCGACCCAAAAGCAGAAGGGACAGTGGACATCTAGCCTCGTGGGATGGCCAGATTTATAAAGGGCTTAACCCACCCGGGAGCAGTTCTCACCAGTGTCAGAAGACCCAAGGGCAAGGTCATCTGTGAGCATCGCAGACTGTGCAGCCTTAGACAAGCTCCTTGACACTTCAGAGTCACACCCGACAGCCTGTGTGATGCCGGCTTCTCTTTCTTTTCTTAGAAATCAGCTTCATGGAGGTAAAATAAGAGTTCCGTGAGAGTGGCCTTATTAAATAGGTTTCCAGAGACAGAGGCATGCCACCATCTTATTTCTCTCAGATAATATTATTTATTTATTGTAAATATATAAAAATGTTATTACATTTCATTTAGTGTGTGTGTGCATGTGCCCATGTGTGCTATGGCATGCATACAGAGATCAGAGGACAACAGTGGAAGTCACTTCTCTCCTTCCAACACATGGTTCCCAGGGATTGAGCCCAGGTTGTCAGGCTTGGTGACAAGGGCCTTTACTCCTCAAGACATCTCCCTGGCTCTTATTTACCTTTTTCTACACCCCCTGGCTGTTAAGTGTGATGTGATTAGATTTTAAGAAGGGCAGGGCAGTGGTGGCACACACCTTTAATCCCAGCACTCGGGAGGCAGAGCCAGGAAGATCTCTGTGAGTTCGAGTCCAGCCTGGTCTACAAAGCGAGTTCCAGGACAGGCTCCAAAGCTACACAGAGAAACCCTGTCTTGGAAAAAAAAAAGATTTTACAAAGGTATGGTACCAGGTTTCTGTTCAAGAAGATCAAAAATGTGGATACAGTGACAATTAGCCACAACTCCAAGGGTTCTGCCCTTGACCTTTGTTAGTAACCCAATAAAGATAAACTAGCACCTAACACGGTGTTAGAATGTGCCAAGTGGCACACTCCATGCTGAGTAACTGGCACCTGTACACCCACACTGAAGGGAAGAGAGAGCTTCCACCATTCTGATGGCATCATGAGATCACCCTCATTGTGCCCTTGAAGGAAGAAAGCTCAGAGACGTTCAGTGACTTCCTCAGGCCCCACACATCTTGCAAGGGTCAAAGCAATGTTCCAGTAGATCTCTGACTCATAGATGGAGATATGAAGACTTCTTTAATGAGGTCATTTGGAGATTTCCAAACTGTCCGCTCAGTGATGATGGGCAGAACAAAACCATGAAACAGATTGAGAAAAATGTAGGACAATTTCTGCATTCTGGGCCAGTCATCCATTCCTGCAAGTGTCTTCCCACAGTTGTTAGTCACATACTGCTGTGTAACAAATGATCCCACAACAAAAAGGGCCAGCAAGATGGCTCAGTGGGTAAAGGAATATGCCAGCAAGTCTGATGACCTAAATTTGACCCATGGAACCTAGAGAAAACTGACTCTGTCAATTTGTTCTCTTACCTACACATATATACCCATACCCATACATACACACATGCAGGCATGCACACACACACACACACACACACACACACAAGTTTTAAGATAAAAACAAAACACATTTATTTATTTTCTCGTCGGTTTTCGTGGGTTGAGACACAGAAAGTGGGTTAGCTGGTGCCCCTAGATAAGATCTCCTGTGCAGCCAGGGTGTAGTCTCACCTGAGAGCTTAGATAAAATTCTAGAATATACTTCCAGGTTCAGCCCATCACTGTTGGCAGAAGTGCTTCTAAACTCCTACAGCTGCTTGCTGACCAGCCTCAGAGTTTTATGAGGGGCTCTCTAGAGGCTGCTTGAGTATTCTCACAGCATGGCGGGAGTGGGGGGAGAGGGAGGTGGGAGGAGACAGAGAGAGTGAGAGAGGGGGGAGAGAAAGAGAGATCACATTAGTGTGTCCAGATTGAAAGCTAGCCTTTTAATAGCCTGATGTAAGGGATTCACCTTCATGTTAGTTTGTATTCATACAGATATGCTCAGGACATGATCACTGCAAGGGCTGTGGAGAATGTCTGCCCACCAAGGTACCCTTTCCTGCCCCTCCTCTTTGCTCCTTCTATGAATCTCCATTGCAGATAGTTTTCTTGAATCCTCTAAAAAGTCCCTGATGCAGAAGGCAAGATGCTCAGGGATTTGCCTGTATCTTTCCTTCTCATCTAGTCCCTCGTGGTTTAGGGATGGTCTAGATGACATGATTGTTTGTTGGCTCCATTGGCATTTAAGTTTCTCAAGATGGCCAGTGCATGCTGGTGACTAAAATGGCCCCTGCCACTTGTGTCTCACTTGTATTGATTTGCATGCATGGCATCCATGTGTGCAGGTGCCCTCATCGGTGTGTAGACCCAGGGTTGGCATCAAGGATTTTCCTCTAGCAAACCTCCACCTTCATTTTCAGTGTGGAGTCCCTCACTGAACTGGAAGGTCATTGTCACAGCTAGGCTGACTGCCAGTGAGTCCCAGGGCTCTGCCAGTCTCTGCCATCCCTATGCTGAGGTCACTGGTGTGCTCCACACCACCTGAAGTTTACTTGGGTGCTGGGGATCTGAACCCATGTCCTCATGCTTGTGAAACAGGCCCTTCACCATCTGAGCCATCTTCTCAGCTCCACTTGTGTCTTAAATGATGCCTGCTCATCTATGCCACAGGCAACACATTGCCTAGTTACCCATTGACTCTAATGAGACAGAGGCAATGAGTTCCCTCCAGGCGTGGTGCCCACATTACAGAGGAGGAAGACTGGCCACAAGAAAGCAAACAAATATAATTTAGTATGTAGTAAGTATTGTAAAATAGCCTAAATTACTATCAGGGAAACCGGGGTTTTTGGAAGACAACGTGATACATGACCGCCCTGAGCCAAACAGGTTGTCATTACATTAAAGTCCATGGCGTCTGCACTGGCATTTCTGCTCCCAGAGTGGCTGAGTGCACTGTCCTGTGGACCGCACACAGCCGCCTCAGCAGTGAGTCTCAGCAGCCTCTGCAGCCTTCGAGGGAGCTAACAGCGCCTGTCCCCCGGTAGGTGTGAGACTGGATTGTGAAGAACCTGACAGACTGCGGTGGGATTTTATGCTCCATCTCAGATACCAATAAAAGACACCAGCTAGCTTGAAATGGAGACCACACCTGAAAACCCAAGTGGCATTGAAACCGAGTCTCCAATGCTCTGGCAGACAACACAGACAAAAACACAAGATCCTTTCTGCAGAGTGGCTCAGGTGGCCTACTTCAGACCCTCAGTGTTCTTCGTCCCTGCTTCTGGAGGGGGCGGCCTTTCTTTAAGTTTGATTCCAGGGTGTGTGGGGGGGGCATGCCCCCATTTTTTTGCCCAAGGTACTCTTGAGCAGGGAGAAATGAGGAATATGTAGATAGAGATATAGAGGAGAGAGACAGATAGAAACATAGGATAGCCTCAGGAGGTCCAAACCCACCAGCCCCTTCTGTCTCTGCTAAAGGGCTTTTAAAGGAATGCCAAGGGATGGCGCAAAAGACCTCCCCCCAGCACAGCCAAGTGTAGACCATCCCAAACACCTGGTAAGGACACACGTGGTCAAGCCATCCTGTAATGCAGCCCTGCTGTGTGGAGGAAGCTCCCATCTCACCAGGAAGCTTTGTGGTCTCCCACAGGGCGCATTCATTTTCACTGTCCATCCTTCTCTCCCTCCTTTGTGCTCCCTCTTTCTCTACTCTGTCCCTCTGCTTTCTGTTTCTCTCCCTGTGTCTCTTTCCCTTTTTATTCTTTCCTCCTCCTCCATCCTTACCTCTCTCAACCCTCTCTCCATTTCCCCCTTTCTCTTCATCTCTCACTCTTTCCGTCTTTCTGTCACTCCTCTTCCTTTTCTCTCTCTGTCCCTCCATCCCTCTACATGTTCCCCTGTCTCTCTGCTGTCTCTGTCTTTCCCTCTCTGCCCTTAACTACTGTGTTTTCCTCCTGTCCTGTCTCCTTGCTCAAAAGGACAAGCTTAGCCGAGAATCGTAGGGGAGCTCTTTTTCCTTCCCTGCTGCTTCTGTCCAGATCAGGCCGTCTCAAAGCCCTGAGCTTGGGTGGTGGCTTGGATGCTCTGAACTGTAAAGCTCTCCAGTCATAATTAGAAAGCCTTAGTTCCCCAGGACATCCTGGCCCTAGAACTCATTTCTGAGAATGAGACAGGAGACATAATTCTCCTCTCCCCTCCTCCAAAATCCCACAAGTGGTTGTCAGGTGAGGGAGGTGCAGGTTCAGCACTGGTCCCATTGTTAAGCCTCTTATCTTAGGCTCCACACTGTGGGTTTATTAGCTTAACTTCTCCAAGGCAGAACTCCAGGACTGAGCTATGAGAGTGGGGGACAGCCTCTGAGCAAGGAAGAAGCAGGAATGTGATTGCTGTTGATGGAGGAAGGAAGGCTTCCTGTCTAGTGGGCAAGTCTGCCTTGGTGTGGCATTTAGCTGCGATTGAAGGGTGAGCCAATGGACTGCTCTGCTATTTTGGATCTACCCACGAGCACAGGGGACACCCAGGCAGGGGTGGTGAGGATGAGCCAAGGCAGACAGGTTCCCCAACATAGATCCCTCTCTCCCTTTACTGTGTCGGCAGAGCCCCCACATTACCCTGTTTTGCAACTGGGAGTTCATTTCCAGGCTGTCCACCTGTTCCTCAACATCAGACAAGCGCTTTCCGAGTGTCTGCAGGGTTCCAGGAAAGGTTCCAATCTAAGTGCTCGTGCTTGGTGCCCACACCCTGGAAGAGGAGCTGCTGGAAGGTCTCCAGTGTCAGGGAATCATGCCAACATCAGTAACAATGGACTCGGAAAAGCTCAAGACTTCATCTGCGGCAAGAGGCCACTACAGTTCTTGGCCACATATTGCTAGTACAGTGATGCTGGGTATTCCTAACAGCTTTTGCGATCTGAAACTTTAAGTACACACACACACACACACACACACACACACACACACACACACACACACACACACGAGATATTTGACCATAATACTTGAGATATTAGATCATGTTCTCAAGATTATCTGACTGCCCAGGACCAGATAATGGTCCCAGTCAAAGTTGGGAATGCCCAGTGGTTCTGAGCCTTATTATGGGACACAGGTTTTGTGGGAAGGAAAGGAATAGAAAATGAGGAAGTCCTAGGCAGCCTTTGCTGTGTACTAGATATATACACACATGAGTCTTGTCTCATGGGAATCAGGTTGGTGTGAGCCCAGCCTGGTCTGTGTCAGCATCTCCTACTGGGATATTGAACAGAGCCTCTCTCTCCACAGCCTCCCCCTGGTCCCTCACATGCATTTTCTAGCTTCCTTTCAACATGTACCAGGATGCCCCTTACTAAGTGCAGACTGGATTGGGGTGGTTCCTTGAGTAGTGTCACCCCGGCCTGCTCCCACCTCTTTCCGTCCTCCTTCCTTCTCCCTCTTTTCTTTCTCTCCCAGCCATGCTGCCTCCTCTTCAGTTCCTGGGTGGGGCTGTCTTCCTCTCTCAGGACTCCTAAAATAGTCTGTTCCATCCCCGACATACTCTCCCTCCTCTGAGACTCTTTTCCTTGGCTCTAACTCAGATTTCGAGTTCAGTCATCTTTTAGGGATGCTTGCCTGGATCTTACCACCCTAAGTCTCTGCTTTAAAGTGTGCAGTTCAGTGCTATTTAGTGCAAGAATGGTGTGAAACAATCACCCTTTTTTAAGTTTTGAAACATTTTTCCCCGGCCTCATGTCCTAGGCGTGTGGGACGGCCAACAGCAGCTCGTGGCTCTCTCAGCCCCACCACATTTCTGCCTTTTTCCTCCAGCACTGGACAGTGAGCACCTTGACCAGAGACCTTACTACCTGGCTCCCTATGACCAGTGCCTGGCAGAGAAGAAGCAGTTCGTCAAAGCAGGTTAAGTTAATGGACAACGCCTATACATAACTATCTCCATTAAGGTTCACTCATTAATTCACTGACATTTCCCAGAGATGCACAGGGTTAGGACCACGAATTCCAATAACCGTCCGCTGAGTCCTTCACTGATGGCGGTCAAGGGGGTCAGGTCCGCATTAGTTACCTTTTGGTATCTGAGACACGGCAGCTGAAAGAGACAGCTCAAGGGGGGGGAAGGGCTTGTTTGCCTCGGGGTTTCAGAGGGTTTCCTGACATCATGGCAGGGGAGGAACGGTGAGTCAGCTCAGCCAGGAGTAGAGAGAGTATCTGGTAGAGGTACAGCGAGGCAGGCAGGAAGCATAGGTCAAGAGAGGGACCAGGGCCTGCCTCTAGGGATTTAATTTCCCCAGAGAGGCCCTACCTTCAAAAGGTTCCATGGCTTCCCCCTCAAAAGGCACCCTTAGCACAGGACCACACATTCACAACATGTGCCTGAAGATGTGTTAGTTTTAAACCATAGCTGGTTCCATGTGCAGTGATAGGTTCAAGGAATTTGGCTTGACCAGCAGTGAGAAGCCCAGGCATCCTTCAATCTTCTCAGAAAAGGGGTGTTTCGACCTGAAGTTCTCAGGGATGACACTTTTCCAGGGATGAAGAAGGAGAGCTTTCCAAGCAGGATACACAGCCATCACAAAGAGCCACATGAACCTGGGACAGTGTCTACTGTATGCTCAGCTTGTGGGGCCCAGAGACACAGGCCACCACATTCTCCAGTGTCTGAGAATGGTAGCGGTTTCAAACAGTGACTGGTGTTACACAGATGCCGAGAGTGACTGAGGCACTCCTCCTCTCTTCCAGAGAATGTTTGATACTTTGCTGAAGGTTGGGTTAATCTCATACTCCGGTAATGCTCCTCTCATTTAATTAGGGAAGCCATTCTATGGTGTCCCGGATTGGAAAATAAATTACATGGGCAAAATATTACATGAGAATTCCATCAATAGCCAAAGATTAAGACTATAGTTTTTTTTGTTGTTGTTAATTGAAGAGAAATTCAAAATGATATAAAATTCACCATTTAATTAACTAATTACTTAGTTCGTTCACAGTCTACTGTATTCTAGGCTGGTCTTGAACTTACATGTAGCTAAGGATAACCTTGATCCTCCTTCTGCCTCTACCTCCTAAGTCCTGGGATTGTGGGCATGTGTCATCCTGCTGGGTTTATTCTGTACTGGGAATGGAACCCAGGGCTTTGTGCATGCTAGACTAGCACTCGGTCAACGGAGCTACAGCCCCAGCCCCAGCCCCAATTCACCATTTTGAAGTGTGCGATTCAGAGTTATGTAGGGCATTCTCAGCTTGCAATTGTAGCTTTGATTCAGTTTTGAAAGTTTTTCCAGCCCCCTTGGAAAGCGCTCTTCTCATTAGCAGTCCTTCCCTCGTTCCCTCACTCCACAGCCTCTGGATCTGCTTCTCAACCTCCCTCTCGCTGGACACAGGACTCAGCAGAGAGGTCCCCATGGTGTGGAGCCTCCAGACCATTCTGGCAGAAATCTATTGTTGGCTTAGGCCATTAACATCCCCCACCCCCACCAGGAAACACCCCACCCCACCCTACCCCACCCCACAGTGTGTATTTATCTAGGCATTCTCCTCACCAGATGTCCATAAACTCCTCCAACCCCATCGTGTATTCAGATGGAAATAAATGAGTTTAATTACTTAAAGTAGATTTGGAATTCAGGGGCGAATGGCTCTCCTCTCTCTATTCTGAATGTAAGCCTGGCCACAGGAGGAATTGTAAAATGTTCAAGTCTTTGAAAGATTGCAACCGCTGGGCTTGGCAGACACCAGCATTTGGGCTGGATGTGCTCCGAGCTGGGTGGAGGAGGCTGGCTCTTCCTACCTCTTCAGCTCTGGCAGCCTGAGCAGGGACAGGGACAGCTCAGCCAGTGCCCTCAGCTCCTTTCACCTCTTTCCAAAGAGTTTCCTGCCAGGTCCCACAGGACCCCCTAGGGTCGCCCACTGGAGTCTGTAATTTCACTGTCCACCAAGTGATACCCTGGAGCCACCAGAAAAATCTGTAAGGAGAGGGAAGCAAGGCTGCTAATGGAGTGGTAATGGGGCAGTTTAGGCAAGGCTTCCAGGGAAGGAAAATTTACAATTTAAATAAGAAAAATAATCAATTCTAAATGAACAGAAAGGGGAGGATGGGAGTGGCTGTGTGTGGCTGTGACTGGTGTGAGGAGTCTTGGCTAGGTCCTCAGTGGGTGGGGAAGAAGCCTAGGACTGAGGAGTAATAAGAGCCCCAGGAGTCAGCCCCTGCACAAGCAGGGGTGGGACATTCAGGGGGTCACAGCATCTAGCCAAGGGCACACCCAGGGCAGGGGGCAGATAAAGCTGTCAGGCTGTGCTAGCCTCCATGTCTTCAGCTGTTTGTCTTAAATGATGCCTAGAGACCTTTCCTGTCATCCCAGGAACTACTCTGATCCTATAATTCTGTTTTCATCTTTCTTTATCCCCATCTTTATCATTGAGTTAGCATCCCTGGAGCTGCTATGATGCTGTGAGTCACAGGAATGCCAGAGCAGCTGTCTGCTCAGCCAAACAGCCTGGCATAGAGAGGAACCCCTTTATAAGCAAAACCCTGGTGGAAACCCCTAAGCCAGCATGAGGGACCCTTGTCTTTTTCCTGCACTAACTGGGTTGTCCAGTTAGAGTCCAGGGCCACCTTGCTTTCTGATCCCCATCAACTGATTCCACTGAAGCTAAAAGTCACCTCCCATAGTCACTGGTCCTCAGGCCCATATGCCATTGAGCTGAGGTTTCCCCACACTTCCTACTACCTGAACACAAAGGTCTACAGCAGCGCCATTCATAAAAGCCAAAATGTGGAAGCAGCCCAAATGTCCATCAATGTGTGAATGGCTGAACAAAACATGCTCTGTCCTACAGTGAGGTATTATTCAATCTTACAAAGGAATGAAGTTCTGTTCCAGGCACAATAATGAGGATGAACCTTGAAAACAGGTTGCTAGTAGAAAAGCTGGACCCGAAGGTCATATACCGTAGGTTTCCATTTGTATAAAATGTCCAGAACAGAAAAGTGCAGAGACATAAAGCAGACGAGTGGTTGCCAAGAGTTGGAGGAAGTGTGGGCGGGGCCATTGTTGATGGGTATGGGGTTTTCTTTTGGGTGAAGCACCTACTCAGCAAGCATACAATGGTAGTAGCCGTGCAACCTTGTGAACGTACTCACTGCCCTGGAGCCACACACATGGACACTCTAAATGTTATGTTATGCATATGTTACCACCAAATTAGGCTTTAAAAGTCACTCTAAGGGCTGGAGAGATGGCTCGGGCGGTTAAGAGCACACACTTCTCTTGCATAGGACCCGAAGGACCTGAATTCAGTTCCCAGCACCACACTGGATGGCTCACAACCACCTGTAATTATAGCTCCAGGGGATCTGACACCCTCTTCTGGCTTCTAAAGAGTGCTTGCAGTGATGAACACACACCCTCATACAAACACACAAATTCACATAACTTTAAAAAATAAAATAAAATCGTTTTTGGAAAAAGTCACTCACAGTTTCTTCTCCCATCCTTTTGTCTTGGTCATAAACAAATTCTCTGGTCTATGTTTGTCTGGTAGATGGTAACAAGACCCACACTGCAGAGAGCTTCTACCTGGTACCCTAGAAGAAACAATGCCTGCATCCAGAGACCAAGAGAGTTCCAGTCCGAGAGGCTCACTGGTTTCTGCCTCAGGCCTCTCCCACTACCTCACGCTCTGCCCACTCACATTTCTTGCAAATGACCCTGCTTCATGGAGTCTAAGTGTAAAGTAGATATTTCTTTCCTTCCTTGTCAGTGAGTCTTCATTCTGAAGGCTCCATGTCACATAAAACTAAAATCAGATGAATTGATTAGGTTTGTCTGGTTATAGGGGTATTGACTGTGGTCCTTATGGTGGGGAGAAAAAAGACCTCACCTTCTATCTTCTTGCCCTGCATCACCACCAGCTTCAAGCCTGAAGTAGCCGCCTTGTCTCGTTTTGGACTGGCTCCTCAGGCAGAGTTCACTGCCACACATGGACACCCAGAGTCTACTATCTCAGCTCACCTTTCTGATGTCACTTCATAACAAACACATAGTGACCTTCTGGCCTTCCCCACTTGTGACACTCTGACAACAGGGTCAGACAGGGAAGCTCGGTCCTTGCCCTCCTGGGATAGGGTCTAGCTTCAGAAGCTGCAAGGTAGATGGACAAACATCAACCATTATGCAAGTATCAGGGTACTCAAAGGTCGAGGGTCATTGTGACGATTAGTTTTGTCAACTGACCCAATCTAGAATTACCTAGAAAGGAAGTCCCCATGAAGGACTGTCTAGATTAGTCTAGTCCCTAGGTGTGTCATTAGGGTTATCTTGAACACATTAATCAAAGTGGGAATACCTGCCCATTGTGAGTGGCACCATTCCCTGGGCAGGGGGTCTTGAACTGTGTAAGAGTGAAGGAAGCAAGCATGCATGCCTCAGTTCATTCCACTCTGCTCTTGACTGTGGATGTGATGTGATTAGCTGCTTCAAGTCCTTGACTTCCTCACAGTGATGAACTGGAACCTGGAATTGTATGCCAAATAAACCCTTTCTCCTTTAAGTGCCTTTTCCAGAGTATTCTATCACAGCTACCAGAATTCTAACTAAGTAATCTTTCCAAAGGTGGAGGGAATAGTTTGAGTAGATGTCATCTTACTCAAGCTTGTTACTCTTTGAATTGATATTTGTGTGTAATTAATAATTAATCATGTGACATTTAAAAGAACCAAGGTCCATAAATGACAGGTGCTGCCACCCAGGGCCATGGCATCATATGGGCACAAGCTGCGGCCGACCATGGCTGTGGCCATGGCCATGTCTGGGTCCGTGGCCCTGGCCACAGCCAGGGTCTGCATTGATGTCTAAGGCTCATGTTGCCATTGAGGGCCATGAGGATGCCTGGGATCTGGGTCACCACTTAGAGCCATGTTGGTGTTCGAGGGCCATGCTGCCACTGGGCCCATGCCAATCTGAGTCATCTGCACTGCCAGCCTATACCATGGTGACCTCTGGTCCTGGCCTGCTGCCAAGGACCATGTCTGAGTCTGTGGTCCAACAGCAGCCAGGGTCTGTGTTGATATCCATGGCTTGTGTTGCCACCAAGGGCCATGTGGATGTCAGGGGTGTGGGCCACCACCTAGGGACATGTTAATGTCTGAGGGCCATGCCACTGCTGGGGCCATATATATCTGAGTGGCCTGAATTGCCACCAGAGGCCATGGTGTTGCCTGGGCCTAGGCTCCTGCCAAGGGCCATGTCTGGGTCCATGGCCCTGCAGTGACTGTGGTGTGTTGATGTCCACTGCTCCTGCTACCACTGAAGACAATGAGGACAGGCCTGTACAGAGCTGGCCCTGCCCCTCACAGGCTGCAGCACTAGAGAGAACTGGGCCAGCACCTCACCTGGGCAGCACAGTAGAGTTGGCCCCATTGCTGGTACTGAGGATGAGCTGGCCCTGAAGGCGTGAAAGTGGAATAGCCAGCCCTACTATTTGTCTGTCACGTGGTGGCAGGGGAGAGGGAGAGACGCCCCCCCTGTCTCCCTTCACCCCTCAATACCTATTGTAGTCGAGAAAGTTAGTCCCTGGGACATGAGAATGAGAAAGCCGACCTTGCCCTTCACTGGCTGCAGCACTCAGGAGAGCAGGCCCTGCACCTCGCCCAGGGAAACACAGTTGCTGTAGAGCTGGCTCTGCCCCTCATCAACTGCAGCACTCAGAAGAGTGGGCCCTGCACCTCACCTGGGCAAAACACTAGAGCTAGCCCTGGTGGTATGGCTGTAGGTGAGCCAGACCCAAGGCCACGAGAGTAGGAGAACTGGCTCCCTCTCCTTGATGCCTGCTGCATTGGGTGAGCTAGCCTGGGCAGTGCTGGAGAGCTCGTCTGGGAAGTAATGATAAGGGAAAGCTGGCAGACTGACCAACCCAGCTACCACCCAGGCCCAGAATGAGGGTTATGAGTTGGCCCATCCCAGTATCTACCTCATCTATGAACTGCTGGAGAATTCAAAGCTGCAGGATCTCCATGACATAGGACAACAACAGGATATCCAAGAGAAGTCCCAGAGAGGGCCCAGGATCAAGTATCCCAGAGGCCTCAAACCAGACCAATGACTCATTCAAGGAACATTTGCAAGTAAAGATATATGGACTAAAGGGTACACTGTGTGACTCACGGTGTCACACACTACAGCTTCCATGATGAGATTTTTGTTTTGTTTTGTTTTTTTCTTTTGTTTGGCTTTTGTTTTTCTTTTAAATTTTATTTTATTTTTTGGGAGGAGGTTGCAAGGGCAAAGGGCGGATACAAAGGGATAGGAAGACAAATGGGATCAGGATGCATGATGGGAAATCTATAAAGAATCAATTAAAAAGTTTTAAAAATTTTTATCTTCAAAACTATACAAAAAAGAACCCAGGTCCTTCTGAATCCACTCATGAATACTGCACCTCTATATGGAAATCTTCGTTCTAAAATATTATTGGCACTACTGTGGGAGTCTGGAAGAGGACAAAAATGTATTGTATTAGAACCAGGTACTGCCTCTCTAGGGGATCTCTGGAAATGTGTGCTGGAATTTGGGATTATCACATTGATGCAGGGGAATTTTGGAATTTGAGGGTAGGGGGAAGGGAATAGGAGAGTAGGACAGAGCCCATAGCCATTATCCCACCTCAGCCTTTTCTGAAAGATAAGTACACATAGAATCTACAATACCTGTGACTCAGAAGCGTGTTGGGGGACTCTGGCTGATTTGTATCCACCTCTGTTACTACCTTATTTTGCAAGGCCTGGACCTACAGCTAACGAATCAAGTCCTATAAGGTTCATCCACATACAGGTCCACTGGCTCTTTGTTTCATGAGGCAGTTGGTAAATCCTGGCCCTTCCTGTAGCTCTGGGGACAGAACCCAGGGCTTTCTCCACACCAGGCAAGTGCTCACAATGAGACTGCAGCCCCAGTCCTGTCTTTGCTTTTAATCTCGAGACAGAATCTTCTAAATTAAGTTTTACAGGCTGGCCTTGAAGTCAGAAGTCATCTATTCCAGGATGGCCTCAAACTAACAATTTCCTGTATCAGCTGACCGAGGAGCTCAGACCACAGGTCTGTCTGCACCACTAGGCCCCACTCATTAAGTTTAATATTTTCTTTTTGTGTGGTATGGGTGTGTGGGGAGTTGGAAGACCTGACTCATTGAGGTCAGAGGACAACCCCAGGTGTGACCCCTCACTTTGCATCTTCTTTGAGACATCCTTGTTACTGCATGTGTAAGGCTGGCTGGACTCAGGATTTCAGAGATTCTTCTGTCTCTGCCTCCAGTTTCAACACAGGAGTACTGTAATTAGAGATGCGCTTTCCCATGCCTGGCCTTTGCCTGGGTTCTGAGAACTTAGAACTACTCCTCACACTGGTGTGACAAGTACTTTAACCATTGAACCACCTCCCAGGAAGTCTGCACACTATTTAAACTCAGGAACACACAGCTAGCTCTCAGGCAGTACCGGTCTCCTGTAGGCTAGGCAAGTGCTCTCCCAACGAGCTACACCCTGGCCCTGCTTCACATTTCATTTTTAAAACAGAGTTATGCTAACTTGCCCAGGCTGGTCTTGAATTCATTCAGTAGCCCAGTCTGTTCTCAAATTAACGGTTCTCCTGCCTCAGCATCCTGAATAGCTGAGATCTTAGGCCTTGCATAGTAGACTTCTGTGGATGATGATCAGAGTCTGCCAATCATCACTGATTGCTCCTGGGTAAATCCCAGAGCAGCCTCTGTGGTGAGTCTTTTCACACCCTCCCCTTACAGATTAGGTACTGAGATTTGTGCAGGGTGGGTGACCTAGCAGTGCTTGAGTTGGGGTGTGAACAACCTGGAACAGCAGTCCGCACTCTGCAACTGTCCTACCAAACCAGTGTCCCTGGGCCACTTTCTCAAGATCTCATGCTTTGCTTTTGTCCTATCCATACACCAGTGTGACTTTTGCCACACTTCATGTTCCAGCCCTGTTGCTCATTTCATGTTTAAACAAACATTTAAACTTGTAACTGGGACTGTTTTCCTTAACACACAGTGGAAACAAAAACTGTTACTAAATTCAAAGCAGATCCCTAAGAGTTCCTAGCATGAGACTTGCTCTGAATTGCTTTGACTTTTCTTACAAGACGACAGAATTCCCCGAGAGAAATCACTGAAGGAGGAAGGGTTGACGCCAGCCCACAGCTCAAGGGTAGAGGCCATCATGGTGTCAGGAAGCAGATGGTCACATGTATCCTCCATCAGGAAGCAGAGAGATGAACTCTGGAGCTCGGCGTCCTCTCTCCTTTTTTAGAGTCTAGGACCCCAGCCTAGCAAAAAGCACTTTGCACATCCCAAGTGCATCCCCCCACTTCAATTAACCAAGTCTAGAAACTCCCTCACAGACATGCCCAGAGGCTTATCCCTTTGGTGAGTCTAGAGCCTGTCAAGTTGACAGTCTTTATTCATCATCACACTCTGTGTTTGTTGAAAAGGGAGAGAAGAAAGTATTAGCGGTTAAGGATGTGTAGGTAGAGAACAGTTTTGCTGGAGCGTTACCATTAGCACTGTAAGCAAACTGAGTATAAGATGGCTTGTTGACTTCAGTCACCGCTGGGTTTTCATCTCCAACTGTTGCCAGATGTGAAGGTCCAGAGGCTGCCATCTTAGCTTCCCAGAATGCTGCACGAAATGGGGAATGGTGATCTAGAAGTGTTTGCATGAGGTGTTATTGAAAAGTCAACTAGAGGGTCCAGCAAGATGGGTCCATGGGTAAAGGTGGTTGCTGCCAAACCTAACATCCTGAGTTCAAGTCTCAGAACCCACGTGATAGGAGATTCCTGACTCTTGCAAGTAGTCCTCTGGCTTCCATTTATGTTGTTACCTGCATACACAAATAGATAGGTAGGTAGATAGATAAACTCTAAAGAGGTACTGGTAAAGATATGGAGACAAGACCTTGTACAGCTTTGGTAGGAAGGTAGTCTTTGTGGAAAACGGCATGAAAGCGCCTCAAAAATAAAAACAGAAATAGAACAGCCAGATTGTTCTAGGTAGATCTGAGTTCAGAGGCACCCACTCAAGTTCCCAGGTTCTTGTGTCCTGCAATGAAGAGTTACACCAGGGCCCATGGCTTCTACACCAGACAGATGTTGGCTGAGGTTCTCGCCTCCCTCTTGGCTGTTTTTCCCCAGATGCCTCCCTGGCTGCCCTCAATCCTCTCCTCACAGGCGCCATTTTGTTCCTATGGCCCTCAAACCAGCTCCTTCCCACCCTGGCTTTAGAAGGTTAGAAATCTTTTGTTTTTTCCTCCTTTTCAATTACAAAAGCCTGTTTGAACAGCCTCTGTGACAGCCCATGTTCAAACAAGCTTTTGTAATTGAAAACAGAGCTGGCAATGTGGCTGCAGGGACTCCTGCCTCAAAAGGAGGGTGTGCAGACCATGCTGTGAGCTGGTCCCAGAGGCCACATTCAAAGAGTTTAAAGCTCCCTTCCAATTCAAAAAAAAAAAAAAAAAATGGAAAGGAAGAAAGAAAATCCTGTTTAAACACACAGTCCAAACCGGCTGGTGTGAGTGATTGAAAATGG
>CABHPQ010175594.1:20000-40006 GCA_902168405.1 Peromyscus aztecus
CAGGGACCTTTCGTCTCTCATTTATTTTCCTTTTGGTGTCCTGGGATTGTTGATCTAGGGCCTTGAGCATGCTAGACAGGTACTTTACCACTGTGTTACATCTTCAACCCTCTTAAAAAGAAGCTAATTAGCCTGTGCGAGTACTGTGTAAACTGTCTCTGCCTTCCCAATGCTCTGATTAGAAATGCATGCCATCATGCCTGGTTTTTCATGTGTGGGTGTGGGTATATGTGCATATGAAACACATACACACCCAAGGGGGGGTGGGGGGGAGAGAGAGAGGGAGATAGAGAGAGAGAGAGATAGAGAGAGAGAGAGAGAGAGAGAGAGAGAGAGAGAGAGAGATTGGTATAGGTTCATCCACGCCATGTTGTACATGTGGAAGTTAGAAGACAAACTTGACTGCCGGTTTTTACCTTCCTACCTTCTCTGAGACAGGGTCCCTTCAAATGCTGTACACAGACTACTGGTCTGTTAATTTCTGGAGATTCTCATGTCTCTGCCTCCTATTTTCTCATATAGGTGTGCTGGCTTTACAAAACCTTGTATTACCGTATTAAGCTTTAACATGTGTTCTGGGAATCTGAACTCAGATCATCAGCCTTGTGTGGCAAGAATTTTTACCCATTGAGCCATCTCACTAATCCATATGCTAGGAATTGAACTCAGGCCCTCAGACTTGCATGGCAAGCTCTTGACTGATGAAACTATCTCTTCAGTTCTTCCCTCAGCCCCTCTTTTACATTTTATTTTAAAACAGAGTCTCATTAAGTTACGTAGGCTGGCCTTGAGCTCACTCTGGAGTTCAGACAGGCTTTGAACTTGCAATTCCCCTGCCTCAGCCTTCTGAGTATCTAGCTAAAAATTCCTTTTCCTGATAGGAAAATGGGGGAAGAGACTGAGATACAATCACAGAAAACCAGAGATCATGTCCAATTTGGGGAGGCCAAGCTATTGCTGGGGGCAGGGTTTGTGTTTAGTAGACATTGCTGTATTATTATAGTGAATCAAGACTTAAGCGTGCATTGTCTCCCTTTCCCCATCCTGCCCACAGTCCTGAAATAGAAAGTAGACGTTTAGACTGAAAGATGAATGTGTTCATTGTTTCCAGTAATGAGGTTTGTGAGTGCTGGGGGTTGCCCGGTAGTTTTCTATGGACACAGTATGACCCAAGATACCAGAACTCACGTGTGCCACATCCTCTCATGCCACTTCCTCTGCCTCTCTTCTCCTGTCATAAAGAATGCCCAGATGGGTACAAGTGGCCTTAAGCCTCTCCCAAGCTTGCCAACTTCCCTTTGGCACAGAGAGGCACTGAGCTGGAAAAAAGACAATCAGCTACTGCTCATTGTATTTATTGTAGCCTCTGCATTTGGTTTTATGATTGCCTGTTATTTATGGCAAGTGGTAGTGATTTTGCATTTGGATAAGGCTTCCTTTTTAGATCCATTATTTACTGTTAAAAAGTGAGTCTGTTTAAAGGAATATGTAGAGTCTGACTCAAATCAGCAAAATTAAAGTGTGGCCAAGGTGCATAACCTTAGCTTGCCTGTTCTCCAGGGAGCTGAGACAGGAAGCTCTCAGCTCCAGTGTCAGTCTTGGTGAATTAGGGAGAGCCTGTCTCAAAAGCAAAAGTTAGAAGAGGGCTGGACATAGCTTTGTGCTAAAACTCTTTCTAGGCATGCATATTGCCTTAGATTCAGTTCCCACCAAGGAAAATAAATAAAACTAGAAAGCTGCTGGCCTTGTCCATGGCCTATGATTTATTTAGGTCAGGAGACTGAAGCCTGTGGTGAGGACATACCCATCAATGAGTACTAACAGAGAGCCTAGGGTAGGTACAAACAGGCTAATAGGCCAGGTGATATCTGTCATAAAAAAAAATAAGTGGTTACTCATAGTTTTCCCAAAAGAAGGGGACATGCTATACCATGCAGAAGCTACCCAGGCCAGGGCTGGCTTGGTCAGAAGTGGGATGGGCTAGAGACCCAGATCCACAGGCAGTAGTATTCACATGTGGAGGGTGTGTGTGTGTGTGTGTGTGTGTGTGTGTGTGTGTGTGTGCGCGCGCGCGCGCATGTGTGAATGCAAGACAACAACCTTGAATTTCATTGCTCAACTATGGCCTACCTTTTTTCAGAGTCTCTTTCTCATTGGCCTTGGGCTCATTGATTGGACTAGGCTGGCTGGCCAGCAAGCTCCAAGAATCTACCCGTCTCCGCCTCCCCAGTGCAGGGACTATACAGCCATGTACAAGTGATACTGTCTCTGGGTTTTACATAGATTCTGGGAATGGAACTCAAGTCCTCAGGCTTGCACAGGAAGCAGGTTATCAACTAATCTATCCTCCAGGAGCACTAGTCTTTAGTGGAGTTTCCACAGAAGCAGCAGTAGAATTAGGATAAAGAGGCCTGTACTTGGCTACTTTGAAGGGTTCTAGTGGAATTGGTATGTGCAAGCTCTCTCTAGTCCTCTGGTACACCTGACTCTGGCTGATTAGGGCAGGCACTGACCCAGAAAGATAGCCCAATACCGGGTGGTTGAGGGCAATGGGCTCTTCATGGCAGGTTTGCTTCTGAAGCATTCCATTCCAGAGGCACCGTTTTCTATGTCTGGGAGTGAGGAGTCTCCCTAGGAGCAGCCAGGCCTTATCTGTCAAAGAATCAGAATACAGAAAAGATGTGGTCAGAAATTCTTAACTGCTTAGTGACTAGGCCAGGTCTCAGACTCAAGTCTCCCGAGACTCATGTCTGTCCTTCACAACCCCAGCTTGGATGTCCTTCTTGCTGGGCACAGACTCTGAAGTACAAGAGTTACAGGAGCATAGTAAAGCTACGCATCAGTTGCAACCCCGAGGAGCCTGGAAGCCCACACTCGGTATGTATGTAAGACTCGGAGGTGTCCTGTGTTTCTGTGTCTTGTACACAAGTATACAAATACACACCTATAAACACACAAAGCTCTACACAGAATAAGCTGAGACTTTTGTGGACCTACATTTGACTGGTGTATTTCTGTGGAAAGAACATTCGAGACTGCCAGACTTTTCCCGTGTGTGTAAGCTCCCAGGACCTAGGGTGAAGGAGCAGAAGACAGTGTCTGTCTCTGTCCTCAAGGCACTGACACACCTTGTGGTAGATGACCTACCCCAAAATGTCACGGTGTTAACTTTTGGAACACAGGTACAAACAGAGCATTTGTCCTCATTGCCTTTCTGGGTTGTGATGAAATACTCTGACCAAAAGCGAAGTAGGGGAGGAGAGGGTTTATTTTGCTCACACTTCCAGGTCGCAATCTACCATGGTGTTAAGTGAGGCAGGAACCCAAGGCAGGAAGCTAGAGCGGAAGCCGTGGAGGAGTGCTGCTTGTGTTTGGCTCACTTTCTGGCTCCTGCCTAGCTGGCTCCTTCCCCAGCCAGAGCCACCTGACCGGGGAACGGTACCACCCGCAGTGCACTGGGCCCTCCAGCATACATTATTAATCAAAACCATCCCCACAGACATGCCCATGGGCCAGACTGATAAAGAAAGGGTCTCAGTTGAGACCCTTTTCCAGGTAATTCTAAACCGTGTCAGGCTGACGGTTATTGGTAGCAAGGACAGGGCTGCACCATAAAAGACAAGTCTGTTCAGAAGAAGAGTGTGTGGACGTGGTAGGTACTTCCCAAGAGGACATATATGCCTATTCATATGACTGTAATGCATAGTTCTCATATAAATACATCTATGTTGTAATGACATTTATAACATGTATGTCTGTGGTATGAAAAATAAATATGGTCACCTGTATGGCATACACTCATATATTTATACAAAAGTATTTTTTTTGTCTACAGATATGATTCAATGGATAAAATTATTGCCACATAAGTCTGAGGACCTGGGTTCAAATGCTCAGAGTTTGTATAAAACTTGATGTATTTGCAGAGTTCTGTAATTCCAGCACTCCTGTGGTAAGATTGGAGGCAGCGACAACCCTGTCTCAGACTGACTGAAGTTGTCTGTAGCATGAATCTTAAAAGGTCTTATTAATAAAATCAAACCTGAAACCAGTTAATGGGGTGAATGCTGGAAGATCAGAGAAGCAGAACAAGCCACAGCTACCTCACCTCGCCAGTTCCTCAGCTGATCCTCTTTCCTCAGACTGGAAGACTCTGAGTCCTTATCCAAATGAATCTCAGCTGAACTGCTTCTCAAAAGCCTGAATGCTTAACCAGATAAAAGCTTCTAGTTTCCGGTCTTCATGCCTTATATACCTTTCAACTTTCTGCCATCACTCCCTGGGATTAAAGGCTCACTTTCTGGAATTAAAGGCGTGAGTCACCATGCTTGGCTGTATCCTTGAACACACAGAGATCCAGGTAGATCTCTGTCTCTGGAATGCTAGGATTAAAGGCGTGTGCTACCACTGCCTATCCTCTATGTTTAATATTGTGGCTGTTCTGTTCTCTGACCCCAGATAAGTTTATTAGCGTGCACAATATTTAGGGGAACACAATACCAACACAGTTGTCCTCTTACTTTCACATGTTTGTGTGTCATACATGTGTTTATATACACACATGCATATAAAGATAACAAACAACTATGGTTCATACATGAAATAAGTATACATATAGATAGCATGCATATATGCATATTTAAACTTACCTGCTGTGGGATGTTCTGTATGGCAAATGTGTTGCTAATAAAACACTGATTGGCAGTGGCTAGGCAGGAAGTATAGGCGGGGCTAACAGAGAGAATTAAAAGAACAGGAAGGCAGAGGGAGTCACTGACTGCCAGCCACCGCCAGGACAAGCAGCATGTAAAGATGCCGGTAAGCCACGAGTCATGTGGCAAGGTATAGATTTATAGAAATGGATTAATTTAAGCTATAAGGACAGTTAGCAAGAAGCCTGCCATGGCCATACAGGTTGTAAGCAATATAAGTCTCTGTGTTTACTTGGTTGGGTCTGAGCGGCTGTGGGACTGGCAGGTGAAAGAGATTTATCCTGACCGTGGGCCAGGCAGGAAAACTCTAGCCACACTTACCTATATATGTTTACTATACATATGATACAAAATACAATTTTCAGTTGAACATCATTTCTTATGGATGCCAAATACATGTTACAAAAGAATAGCAGTTTGACAGGAGTTATTACATCAGCTGTTAATATAAATGACATTCTGTTCTTTACTATCTGTCTTCAGCCAATCAAGATAATTTGCATGAATATTTGCTTTTTGCAAACTTCTCTGCCCAAAGCTAAAGCACCTCTATACTTTTTGTATTCTTTTTTTTTTCTTATTTGCTTCTGTATTTTACCCATGAGTGCCTGAAGCAAAATACTGTTCCTGGAATATTCTCCTGATGTATTTTCCTGGAAAGCCATTAGCATTTGGGTCTGTCACCACCCATAGTCAGAGCTGAAAACAGTTCTGCAAAATTTATCATCCCTTCTCTGACCTGTGTATGTGCCGTTTCATTTCCAGTCTATTCCAATCGTCAACTGAGAAAAAGACCATAGGCTGCTTCTGCCTTAATGGTAACAGTGGCACCTGCTACTAAGTTTAAAACACTCCCAGCTTCTGTGGTAGATTACACACGCCCCCACTCCTCCACACCTTCCTCTGCAACATAGCTCTCCAGTTTATCTCCCTACGAGGTAGACACGTTTTATCAGTCCCTTGAATTCTGGCTGGCCCTGGGACTTCTTTTGACTAATGGGATACATCAAAAATGACTCTCAGCCATAGGAAGTCCAGGGAAAAGACTTTGAAATTTCTTCTTTGGCCTCTGGAGCCCAGCTGAAGAGTCGGTTGGCCCTCTACCCAGTGGTCAAGTTACGGCCAGGGAACCCTACACACAGAGTCACTCTGTTTACCTGTGCTTCATCATCAAGGGAGAAGAAAACCACCTGAGAATGGAGGAACCAGTCTTTCAAACCCACCCCAAATTGCTAAGTCATTGGCATGTCTGCAAAATAAATAATTATTGTCCAAAGTCATGGCAGTTTGGGAAGGCTACTATGTAGAAAAGGTGAACCATGGATAGTTACTATGTAGAAAAGGTGAACCATGGATGGTTACTATGTAGAAAAGGTGAACCATGGATAGTTACTGTGTAGAAAAGGTGAACCATGGATGGTTACTATGTAGAAAAGGTGAACCATGGATGGTTACTATGTAGAGAAAGTGAACCCTATTAATAAGTTAATTATCTGTGGTTATTCTAAAATAACAGAGTTGTTGGAGTGAGATGGCCCAGTGGGGAAACGCTTGCTTTGCAAGACGCATGACCTGAGTTAGATACCAGGAACCTGTTTAAAGATGGAAGGAGAGAACTGGTTCCACAAAGGTGACCTGCACATGGCAGCTGTGGCACATATGCGCGCGCGCACGTGTGCGCGCGCACACACACACACACACACACACACACACACACACACACACACATACACACACACAGAGAAACAACAACAACAAACAAACAAACAACAAAAAAAAATTTTACTATCTCACAATTCCTGGGAATGGGAAACTTGGAAGTTGTTTAACTGGGTGGCTCTGTCTCAGGGCTGTTTGAAGTTATGACAGAGGCTGGAAGGTCCATTTCCAAGTTGGCTTAAATGTGGCTGCCAGCAAGGGGCTCTTTTCTCACTATGTAGGTGTTTCTGGGGAACTGTTTGAGTGTTTGCACAGTGTGACTGCCTCTTCCCTCCTGAGTCAGTGATCAAGAGAGATCAAAGAAGAAAGCACATGATTTAGTCTGAGATTCATTGTCAGTTTTTCCAAACTCTGTTCAATTAGAGAGAGCCTTAAGCCCAGCCTCTACTAGAAAGAAGTGGGAAAGGAGGGACTGGAACTCCATCTTTTGAAAGGAGTGCCTATGGATTTGTGGACATGTTTTAAGACCATCACACTCACTGAGAGAGCCTCAGTCAGAGAACTGAAACATTTAGCCACACATATTCACCAAGTTGGCACTATATCTTAGCCATACCTGGAGTCCTGGATGCATGGACACACAGCTCCAAGTTGGCTATGCTGATTCACAGAACAGTGGCCTTCAGTGTCTAGTGGATGTGGACTGGGATCTCACCTGGAGCTCTGTGACCCCACTGAGGTTCCAAAAGCTCTCAGGCTTCAGCTTTCTCATTTCTCAAATGGGGCAACAGCCATCTGCCTTCTTAATGGTAAGTGCAAAAGATCTCTGGGTTTCCCCTCTTCTATCCTACATACTACTCCACCGTCTGCATTATAGTCAGTGGAAGATCACCGGAGAAGGAGAAGGAAGCTTTGAGAAGTACTGGAGTCTACAGTGATGGTGTTTACCCACAACCCCGGCACTTGGAAGCCTGAGGTAGAAGTAACAAATGACTTGGAGTCTTGTTATGACTTGGAGAGGTCAGCTGGGGCTACCTAATGAGTTCCAGGCCAGGCTGGGCTACAAGGAACAAACAAATAAACCAGAAAGAAAAAGAAAAAGCACACAAAAACAAAGTATTGACATGTTGTGATACGAGAATACTTTTCAAGAATCCAACTGTGTTTGTGTGACCTTACGATCATAGGTGAGTTACCTCCTCCTTCTAAATTCCAGGTTCTGCTTATGTTAAATTTGCTGTTTGGACTGCTGGTTCCCTAGGGTCTCAGTTGGCTTCAGATGAAATTTGCAGGTAAATGGATGGACATAGAAGCAATCATCCTGAGTGGGGTACCCCATACTCCAAAGCACAGATATTGGGTGTTTTCTTTTATGTGAGGTTGTTAGCTTTTAAGCTGTAGATAGATGTGTTTCAATCCAAAGAACCACAGAAGTTAGGTAGCTAGTAAGGGACAGGGTTGTGACAGGAGGGATCTTCTGAGGAATGAGAACTAAAATACAGCGTTAAAAAGAGATAAGGAGAGACCAGAAGAGGAGGATTAAATGGGGAGGGAGTGGGAGGGCAATGTAAGGAAGGGAGTATGGGGAGGGACAACTAACATTAGAGGCCTTTTGAAAAGTCATATGGAAACCTACCACAGTAGAAGCTTCCTAAAATACATACATACACGAAGTGAATTCAAATGGGGTGACCATATGATGGGGTAGACAATGTCTCAACTAGCACCAAGCACCATCACATAGGCCAGGATGTGTGCACAGCATAACTCCCCACCACACACCTTGTATCTTTGTGCATAGCCAAACCTGGGGGACACCTGTGTGGAGATGTGAAGAATATGTTCTGTGCTGTGCCCAGGATGAAGCGCAGCAGCAGCCTCGAATTTCTGCCCTCTGGTGAACTTCCAGTGCCAGGAACGGGTTGCATCTTGTTGAGGTGTTGGCCCAAGGGCTCCCTTAGACCTGCCCCCACCCCCACGCACTACAAGAATCACAAGGAACTGCCAAGTCTACTCTTCACTCTCTATAACCCGATGGTAAGGTCCTGCTGCTGATGCCACCACTTACTTAAATTCTTGATTGTAGAGAAATTGAGCGGGTGCCCAACCAGAAGCTTTGTCCCACTGACTAGCATTCATGGTGATGGAAAGTACGTCACATGCTACTGGAGGAGAAAATACTATGACCCGGCTACAAACCCAGTGACCTACAATACTGAACTGCCTGCCAGATATACTAGTGTAATTGTAGCAGAAATGTCACAGGAGTAGCCAGACCCTTTCTGGTTGTATTTAAGGGCCACTCCATGAGATGGAACCCATACCGAACCTGAGACTAGATAGAGATAGCCTACTACTATTATTCTGCTAAGGGATAATATAGCGATATTATAACATAGCGATAAAATAACTCTTAATGACACAATGCTATACCCATAGATCAGAGCATCCTTCGGCCCTCACCAGAGAAGCTTCTTGCAGTAGATGGTAATTAACAGAGAGACCCACAACTGGACAACACACAGAGAGTGAGAGACTTTGGAGCACTTGGTCCTAAATGGGGTATCTATCAAATGTCTCTCAAAGCCCAGAGATCTATGCTGAAGAGGAGACAGGAAGACTGTAAGAGCCAGGGGTGGATGACTCCAAGGGAACAGCATCCTCCAGACACACATGACCTCATGGAGACTGTGGCAGCATGCACAAGATCTGCACAGGTTCTAACCAGACAAAATCCTAGCGCTGACAAGGGGAAGCAGACGCTGGGTCCCACCCCTAACCAACATACTATTTGCGACTGAGACCTTCTGGAAAAGGGAAAAGCCAGTTTCCTCCAGTGGAGTGACACTGGGCATATCAACTGGACTCCACAGCAGGTCCCACGCCCAGGAAGACTTTGCCAACACAACATCGATTCCGTGTCTCTCGGTGCATGTTTCTTGTCTTTCTAGTTTTATTTTATTTTGAGAGAGACACAGGAAACAAGCACGAAGTTTGTTTGGGTAGGAAGGCAGCGATATGGGAGGACTTGGGGGAGGGGAATAACATGATCAAAATATATTATATAAAAATTTTTAAATAAAACTAATTTATTTTCTTAAAAAGTATACAGACTCCAGAAAGTATGACATATTGTGATACTAGAGTAGTCTTTAAGACCCCAACTGTGGTTGTGTTCTTATGACCCTTCTCCTTCTGAATTACAGGTTGTGCCTATGATGTATGTTAAATTTGCTGTTTGGACTGCTGGTCCCTAGGGCCTCAGTTATCTTCAAATGAAGAACCCGTTTTTCAAGACATTGTCTGAGAGCTAAAAGTCCATCTTCCCATGTCACCCCTGCAAGCCAAGCAGCAACCTTTAGGCATTAAATGAGGACCTTTTCAAAGTCACCTACCCAGGAAGTCATATGGAAAGGGCCCCTGAGGCCAGGCCCATGGGGATATTAAGTGCTAACAGTAAGATTTGCAGCCTTTTAATGAGAACTTGCTTGGAGAAATTATAATTCTTTACAAATTCTAATCAGGACTCTCAGAAAAGCACCAAAAGGGCTCCTTTCAGGAAGTAATTAAAGGGCTCACCCCATGGTGAGGGCAGAGTGGTGACTGAGCACTGCTTTTGACATATTTCTAGGCCAGGAAGTAGAAGGAACATGAAATCATTCCAGCTGAGGGAAGGACAGATGGCTTCTTTGTAAGCTAACACATTGAGGGGTTTGCATGAAGGGGGACCTATGTCACATTTTGGTTTCAGAAGGTTTCTGAGAACTCAGACAGAGTTAGACTTCATGGGCAGAGAGTTGATCCTTGTCCCCTGTGGTCACACTCTGTGGTGGTGAGTTTTAATTCTCAGCTTGATGTAACCTAGAATCACATAGGGAGAGGGTCTCAGCAAGGGACTGTCTGGATCAGTTTGGCCCATGGTTATGTCTGTGGGGGATTGTCTTGACTGTGGGAAGACCCAGCTTGAATGTGACTGCACCGGTCTCTGGTGCTGGGCCTTGAATTAGTAAAGAGTAGAGAAAGTTAACGGAGTGTTAAGCATGCATTCATTTTTCTTTGCACCTGGCATTGTGAGCTAAAATGCTCCTTTCTCTCCTAAGTGGCCTTTGCTCAGAGTATTTTAACACAGCAAGAGAAATAGAAATGGAACACTGTCTTTATTGCTGCTTCATGGCACAAACTGCTCCCCTCTCTAGTGCTGATTGGTGTGGTTTAAATGTCAACTATTCCCCACAGACTCCTTGGTTTGAATACCATCTCTCCAGCTGGTGCGCTGTTTGGGGAAATGATGGAAATTTAAGAAAGTTGCAGGAAGAAACCAGTGATAGGAAGTGGGTGGGACTTGAGGTTCAGTCTGGCCCAGTTTCTCCCCAAACTCTGTGTTCCTTGATTGCTGTTTCCACAGTGGACAGAAAGCTGAAGGAGCTGGGGTGGAGAGGTCTTGGTTTTGAAGCTACACTGGTTGGTTTTGAATCTCAGTCACAGTGCATAACTAATGACATCCTAAGTGTATTTCCCCGTTTGTGTACTAGGAGGCATGATATCTTTACTACTGCATGTGCTGTTATGAAGATTAACTAAGATGATACAGGCAAACCCTTGAGCATGTTGATCACAGGTCACCATCCCCAACAATAGCTCAAGCACAGAGAAAGTGTCTGAATAGTCTTCTTTGGTGGGGTAGAGAATGTCATTATGTTGCAGATCTCCTCTCCCGAGTTGCTTCTGTCAGACATTTAGTCTCATTGGATAGAAAAGTAATGAGTACATTCATCTCTCTGGGAGCTCAGTGGCTCAAGGCAGGCTTCGAGATCTTGAATAGCACACAGAGGTGCCCCCCTGTGGATGCAGTCCACAGTTAGGGTAGCTTCTCAGATTGCGAGTTTTTCCTTCCATCATGAGAGCAACCCCAACTTGGGTGGTGGCAGGGCACAGATAGCA
The DNA here is from genome assembly GCA_902168405.1 of Peromyscus aztecus. NCBI lineage: Eukaryota > Metazoa > Chordata > Mammalia > Rodentia > Cricetidae > Peromyscus > Peromyscus aztecus. The sequence continues at coordinate 31,313 of CABHPQ010175594.1, forward strand.
GGGCAGAACAGCTCTCTTTACTGTGCATCTTAGAAGAGAAAGACAGACTCTGGAGAGAGCATCCCAAAACAGCGCCACCTGCTGGGGAGACAGTGTTCAAACCCGGGAGGCTGTGGGGGAATATTCCACATTTAAATTGCAACAGTCAGCACCGGACAGGACAGGCGCTTGTGTGGAGAAGCGACAATAAACATGATGCCCCAGTTTCATTGTGTTAAATTACCATGATATAAAGCAACATTGGGGAGACAGGAGGATCATTGTGGGAAGTCAAGGCAGGAACCTGGACTCATCCCCACTTGTTCCCTTGGGTGCAATCCATGCCAAGTTCTGACAAATCAAAATTGGAGAGAGTTGGTGAGGTAGGCTCAATCTGTCTCTACCATCACCTTCACAGTGACTTTGAGAGAGAGAAAATCTGAGTCTTTTGGAGGGAGAGCCTTGCTCATTGTTGGGGGTAAGCACTGACTATTACCTGCCTCAGATGAATCTGGTGGCTGATCAACCATGGGTCATAATTCCTGACAAGGCTGTCCCATATCCCAGCATGCATGTGCCTGAGATAGAACCTGTTAGTCAAGAGGACCCACTTTTAGATCTATGTACTTGGAGTCATTCCTGGGGCTGGGGGACCAGTTGGGCTGAAGGTAACTAGCTGGTTGAGGACAGCTGTTGCATTTTGGCGAATGGATTTTGACTGCTGACAGAATAGCAACTGTGTAAGTAGAAGTTACTGTTCCATCTCTGTGCCCTGCTGCAGAGCTGAGTGTGGTAACTGGAGTGAGATCTCAGCCTGTGACAGACAGTCGGATGAGCCTGTGCCTGATCCACTTATGTGGACCTTCATCACCTTCTGAAGGGCTCCAGTTGTGACGTTCTTTATAGAGGTGACGCTGAGCCTAAGGGAGTTTCACTAACTAGGCTCACAAACCAGTGGCTAAATATCGGGGACTATGGGGGTCCAGCCCCTTGATAGTCTCCTCCCAGGGTCCAGAAAGAATCTACAACCAGCTGATAATTTACTCTTTGATGAAAAGAAATGAATCCATGTACGTGAAACTCCTTAGTTCACACACTTTATTATTCTGTGTCAGTTCTCTCTCTACCCAGCTTCTATTCTGCTCTCATGCCTAGCTCCTTTCTTCCTGATTTGTCTCTACCTTTATCTGTTGACCCATCTAAGTTCTATCTTAATTCTCTCATCTTAGTTCTGCCCCATCTAAGTTCTCATCCATCTAGTTCCTTCACATCTTAGCTCCTCTCCCATCTCCTTCTTTCGCATCTTGTTCTTCCCCATCTGGCTCTTCCTCATCTTCCATCTTGTTCCTCTAGTATTCTCTTTTAGCTTTTCAATCCAGTTCTTCTTCTCAATCTAGTTCTTCCCATCTTGTTTGTTCCTCTCCAGTTCTTATCCATCTAGTTCTTCTGTTCTCTTTTCTCTGTCTCATCCTCAAGTTCTCTAGTCAAAATCCTCCTTCTCCCTCTCAGTTCTCTGACTCTCTCAGTTCTCCCCAAGTCTCTCAGGAATCCAGTTATAAACCCAAGCAATAGCAATCCTCTCACAGAGCAAGGTCACCAGACTTGAATTCTTTTTTTTTTTTTTTTTCGAGACAGGGTTTCTCTGTATAGCTTTGTGCCTTTCCTGGATCTCGCTCTGTAGACCAGGCTGGCCTTGAACTCACAAAGATCCGCCTGGCTCTGCCTCCAGAGTGCTGGGATTAAAGGCGTGCACCACCACCGCCCGACTCAGACTTGAATTCTTATGAAGTCATAAAGGCAGGTAAGAATTTTCCTTAGGCAGTGACCACCAGGCTTTCTTTTACAACCCAAAGGGGGAGTGATAAAGGAGGAGGCCACTAGAGAGCTAATAATCTGTTAGTATATCAAGAAGGGAATTTATGTGCTCAATCTACACTCCTAGAGGTGGTTAGGTAAGAAATTAGGAGTCTATTAGTAAGGCTGTATAAGAAAGGAAGGTCTCGCCCTAAGTTGCACAAGAAATAAAGCTATCTGCCTGACCTAGGAGACAGGTGTTGTTTCATTTGGCCTTGGATGCTTAAATCTGTTCTTAGAGAATACAGAGGTATCTCTGACAAGGTACTTTCATCCCTCTGGGGATGGTCCTGGCCTGATGCTGCCAATGATGATAATTACAGGGAGACCTGAACTGGGGTTCTGGCTGTTCATAGCTGTCAGTGCAGAAGGTTATCTAAATATTCCTTTAGTAGAGGGGAAATGGTGCCCAATAAATGATGGAAAGGCTACAATAGCACACAAGGAACTCATAGCAGGAAACGACTGATAATCAAAAGCCAAATATCACCAAGGCTTCTTGAGCCTCAGCTTGACCTCTGGAAGGCCCTTGGCTTCTTCCAGGTATTAGCTTTGTCAAAATCAGCTGAAATCCTACTTACATATTTTTATAGCTTGTATTAGCTAAACAGGGTCAGAATCCAGGGCTGTACCATCACCCCTCAGGACAACATAGTGCTCCCCAGGCTCAGCAGCTTCTTCTTGCTACTGTCCCCTCAACACTGGGCTTCACAGGATACAGGTGGATGCCCACTGTGGCTCTGGGATTCACACATGGCTTATCTGGGTGTCCTCTCCCATTAGCACAGGAGGTTTTTATCTCTCTGTCAGTATTCCTAATCCCCTTCTTTGGTACTTCCAACTCTGTGTCACAGAGCAGAGCTATACAAATGTCTTAGCCACCCATGAATATCCTGTCTTCATCCTGTGTCCTGAACAGACTTCATGCATGTCTGGGGTGAGAAGGATCCCCCTGGTTACTCAACATAGCCCAATTTGAGCCTCCCTTGTTGAGGCTGCTCCTGGAGAATGAGGATGGTCATTAGAGCAATCATCCTCTGGTCAAATAGTGAGGACTGCCTACTCCATTCTGACCTGTAGGGAGCTGAGGAAGAAAAAGCCAGTTCTCAGTAGCCAGTGACATAATCGGTCACACCTCTGTTATGGAGTCTCCATAGAAAGCCCCAGCTCCAGGTTGTGCAGGCTTCTGGGCTAGGAAGCTTACAGTCCCATATCTTCAGGGGCACAGGGGCAGCCCTGGCCTTCCCTGTACTTTACACTATGCATCTCTTCCACCTGTTTCTTCCTGAGTTCCAACCTTCAGAATAGACCAATAGTAGAAAACGCATTTCTCTAGTTCTGTGCACATTCTAGCAGATTATTACCCCCATGTAGGGGTGTATAGAGACCCTGGGCTTCATTACATCCCAGATTTGCCACTGTCAATTAGAAATCAGAAGGGAAGGTGGCATCTGGTGGCCACTTGAAGAGAGGCCTTCCTGTGGATGAAGCACCTCACTCGTGGGATGAAATGCTCACTCTGCTTACACGGTGTCTGAATTGAAAGGCATGGCATGACATAAACTTGGTGTCCCCAGGGAACTGGGCAATCCTGCTGAGGTGGCTCAGTAGATAAAGGAGCTCACTGCCAAGTCTGACAACTTGAGTTTGATCTTTGGTACCCAGATGATGAAAAGAAAGAATTGACTCCCACAAATTGTCCTTGAACCTCCACACACATGCCTCCCCAATAAGATGTTAAAAAAAAGATGCTTATGAAAAAAAGCAAGATTAGTCATGTGGTACTTGGGGCTGGTAAAGCTGAGGGAAGACTAGGTCAACTCACTGACAGAAAGAAGGGCCCTCTGGCTTGCATGTACCTCCATTCTGTGTGTTCAGTGTTTCTCCTTGCTGCTGTCTCCTTTCCACATTAGATTCCCTGCTTGCTGGAGAGAGTGGGATTTCTCTTCACCTTTACTCTGTGTCAGTATTCCTGAAGGGATGTCTGCCTGACCACGTGAGGATGTACCTGTCCATGACTGTTTTTATGCAGCAAATGGAAAAACCTAGGTTGCCTTTTGCATTTGCTGAAAGTACCTGCTATAATTATGGCTACCCATAACGAGAGCTTATGTAATTATTAGTGTGAATGGCTCTGCTCATTATGGGATGCATTTTTAATTTGCAAATGCATCACTGGGGTCATGGTGATCGGATTCCCTTTTTGACCGTGAAGCTGAGAACACATGTTCCAGCATTTTCATGGCTGGGCTTCTGACGAGACAGCAGGGGCAGTGACTAGAGGGGCTGCACTGAGAGTCAAGAAGCATTAGGGATTTGAAACAAGTACCAGAATCCAAGATAAAGGGGTGTGTCTTGTTCTCACATAACCAATGCCAGGAAGTGTTAACCTTACCTTACCTCACCCTTGAACTCAGACTTGTGGCTCTCAGAACTGTGCATGTGGAAACTGTTGTTGGTGTTGCTTGCTGGAGAAGCTCCAGGACATAACCATCATTACGTCCCATAACGAGGGCAAGATGGTGACGTTCACCTACCAGGCAGCTTTGTGGTGCATCTCAAACCACAGATGCTTCGGCGTTTGCTTGTTGTCTTATGCGCTTGGCATCTTCTTTTCTTCAGTGCCTGGTGTTATCACACCACACACAGGCACACAGGCACACATAGACTCTCCCTCCCTCTCTCTCTCTCTCTCTCTCTCTCTCTCTCTCTCTCTCTCTCTCTCACACACACACACACACACACACACACACACACACACACACACTTTTTAAAACATGCTCTTTGAAGGGGAGTGTGGACTTCATGAATGGCATATCATCTCCAAATACTTGAGTCTGCACCACTTAAGAGGCAGGCTGTTCCCCCACACAACTGGGATATTGTGTGGTACATTGATGGCAATGCTCATGTACAGACTTTGTCAGCTTCCCCGTCTTGTCCTGAAGCATCCTCATAGCTGTTTTTTCAAGGGTTGTGTTGAACGTAGGCATCGTGTCTCTTCATTCTCCTGTGACCTGGAAGGGCCCATCTTCTGCTGTGCTGACGTTCTTTTACAACTCTGGCATTTTAGAAGACTTGAGGCCAGCTGTGTTGTGGACCAGTAATCATCAAAGTGGGGACCCTGTACCACCAGCATCAGCTGGAAATTATTAATTTATCACCTGGAATATTCTCAGGCTATAGTCAGACCTACCAAATCTAACTCTGTGGAAATGGGCTTCAGGAATCGAGGGAGAGAGAGAGAGAGAGAGAGAGAGAGAGAGAGAGAGAGAGAGAGCGCACGTGTGCATCTGTGACAAAGGAGATTTGCACTGTAAATGAGTTACCCTTCTCCTCACTCTGATGTAAGGGAGGAGAAGGTTTTCTCACTTGAGTTTTCAGTCCACTGTGCTGGAGAAGGCATGGCAGCTGGAGGGGATCAGACCCTGGTGGTGGTAGCTCCCCATGTAGCTTGCACACATCTTGGGGAATAGAACAGAGAGAGCTCTGTGTGACCAGCCAAGGATATTGTACCTCAAGCCCACCCCCAGAGGCTCACTCCTCTAGCGAGGTTCCACCTCCCAAACCAGAGCCATCACTTGGTGGCCGAGTGTTCAAACATGTCAGCCGGTGGGGGACATATCTCATTCAAACTGTGTCCTGTGTCCTTTGGGATGGTCCTCAGAGGCAAGACCTCCCATACTTACCTGACGATGGGATGTGAATCGCCCAAAACTCAGCAAACCTCCAGGGTTCTCAGACCTTGACCTCTAGACATCAGGCTTCATTCAGTAGGTCTGTGCTAGGAATTGAGAACCCCCCCCCCCTTTTAAAATGTTTTTGTAATGAATAGTTCTCTACCTAGCTACACAGAAGAGTTTCTTGGAGAAGTTAGAACAAATGGAATTACCAGTGATGTGGCCCTTCCCTTCTGCTTTAGTTGGTGAGTGTGTGTGTAGGAATTGTTTGAGCGCCAACAAACTCATTCTAACATTCTACTGTTAAGACCAGGTGATTAAGTACCATAACTCAGCTCTGTGTGAGGGATTTTAACCCTTAGGTGGAGCCACCGGATAAAGCGTGTGATACCCAGCTAAACTTGACATGCCCAGCATAACACTTTTTTTTCTTTTATCTTTATTTTTCATGTGTATGTGTGTGGTGCATGTGTGTGTGTATGTGTGTACAGGTGAGTGTCTGAGTGTACCTATGGAGGCCACAACTTGTGTTGGGTGACTTCCTCCATAGTTTTCCTTTTCCACCTTGTTTAATGAGGCAGCATCTCTTGCTGATTTGACTGATTAAGCTAGCCATCTTGCCCCAGGAATCCCCTTACTCCACCTCCAGAGTGCTGAGATTACATTTGGCTATCATGTCCACCCAGCTTTTTATAGGGGTGCTGGGGATCACACTCTGGTCCTCATGCTTGGGAAGCTAGTGCTCCACCTGCCGAGCCATCTCCCTAAGCCCCAACATTTCTCTTTGATATAAGCACTTCTCCAGCTGTGGCCTGGCACACTCCTGTGAAGGATCATGTGGTTTGCCTACAGTTCAAGGTGAATCTGGCACACTGTATTTCTTTGTCATTCCTGACTACCAACCATCCTCTTAGGGAATTATTGAAAATGTCTTTAGATCAAATTGCTTGTCACCACCGAGACAACAAGTGCTTCTGGTCTCTATTGGGTGGAGGACAGGGGTGTGTTCACCATCCAACACTGCACAGGACAGTCCCACAATAACGACTGATGCAGCTCAAACATCTCAGTTTGAGTGATGCTGTCTACATTCCCAGGGCATCTCTGGTTGACTGAGGGAAAGGACATCTGGGCTTGTGACAGGTACTATAATTGCCTGTAATTGAAGGAGAGATGGGGTAGACCCAGGATGAATGGAACACCCTCTGTTTTAGCTCAACCAGGTGGGGCCGAAAGCAGTCGTGCCTCGGTAGACAGAGGCAGATCTCTGCTTTTGGTACCATGACTGGACTGCTGGGAGCACTGCATTAAACTCCGCAGAAAATGACCATGGCAAAGGTACCTAACAGGAGATTTTTCATCCTAATTTCAGGGATGCTCACAGTGCCCTTATGTGGCATCCTGAGTCCTCCATTATTAAAGCTGTTCTTAATTAAAGTGCTTTATGACCTTCCAAGGGGCCAGGCCAGAAAGGGCATTGTGATGTGGTTCTCAGCAGACTCTTTCAGCTCCAAGAAGCCTAATGAGGACTCATAAGTTAGAGGAGCAGCCAGTAATCACCCCTCGCCTCTCAGCAAGTCGCTGATCGTGTGCCATGAGCCCGTATTTAATCTCTGCAACCCGGACCTCAGCCAAACTGCCAGGGCCAGGCTTTAAGTGCTGCCTTCCCTTCGGCTGCTGCCTGCGGTCCTGTCACTTTCCAGCCAAGATTTCCCAGCCATGATGGAAGAATACACACTCCCAGAGCAGCAGGGTAGAGGGAGCAACTGGATGGGGGAGGGAGGGCCTTGATGTTTCCGTGGCACCATTGGGCCCCTGAGTACCAGGAGATAACCTAAGGGCTTGGGCCAATGGCAAGCCGAAAAGTCTCCTCAGAGTCAAGAAGTTACTCTCTTTCATGTTACTTCTAGGGAAACTGAGGAAGAAATAACCAATAGCCTTCAGGGAATGACAGCAAGGAGAAAAATAGCAGCTGAAGTTATGAACACATAGCCTATAGCAAACTCCGTTGTAGCAAATCTACATCATCTCTTTGCTTTCAGTCTTTAACTTTGGAGGAAGACAGTGCTATTAGAAAATGAAAGATCATCTGCCGTGCTAAGGACTCAGAATTCTGTTTTTGTTTGCTTGGCATGTTTGTTTGTTTTTGAGACAGCGTCTTGCTGTGTAGCCCAGACTGGATCCACACACAGCAATCTGCTTCTTTGACCCCAGCGAATGGATGATAGTAGCACACCACCACAGCTGGCTAAGAGTTTAAAATTGCTCCGGATGAAGGTAGTGACCAAGGCTTATGGCTATTTCAAGCAGGAAAATGGAGTGTTAGCATCTGTCAGTGAGGAAAAGGAAGTGACCTAATAGAGAAACAGACAGGGTAGCGCACAGGAGAGGAAAGGTATATGTGAGATATCAACGTGGGCATCATGGAAATTCAACATGGTGATTTCCCATGGCCCAGCCTGGGGGCACTGGCACCTGACAAATAACAGAGTGTATTGGAGAGGATACTGAGAGAAATTTGAATTTCAGACAGACACTGGATAAACTTGAACATAAATGATAAATGTGTGTATATGAAAATAGTAATTATATATTCAGAACTTTTATAATTAACAAGGAATCTTCTATTTTAGCTGTCACCTCTAAATGTGGGGACATTTAAGTTCCTCTCTATTTGAATATGTGCCTAGGAATCACCCAGGTTCCTGTTCAAAGGATAACTGCCTGGTTTTCTCTGTAGGATTTTGATTAAGTTAGCTCTAGGGGTGTAGGTAACCAGGAACAGATGGAGCCAGCCCTTACCTTTGGCCTATGACTGAAGAGTTCTTAGGGCTTTTCTAAAATAGATTTTAGGTACTTGGTGGCCTGAAATCAACACGGTGGAAGCATTTACACCACTGCAATGGGCAAGTGTCACACATCAGAGATTTAACATTTTATAGAAAAGGCAGTGATTGGGCCAGGCATCGGCCTTGCCTAGCTCTCAGGAGACTCACATGCATTGGCTCTATGGGGAGAAGTGATTTCTGGTTACTAATGGCAGGGCACCCATTGGAATCCCTAGCCAGGAATGGGAGCAGAAGTCTCTCAGGCTCTGGTCTGGACCTGATTCACTGGTTTGCTGGTGGGCAATGTGTGTGTGTGTGTGTGTGTGTGTGTGTGTGTGTGTGTGTGTGTGTGT
>CABHPQ010175595.1:0-11548 GCA_902168405.1 Peromyscus aztecus
CCCTGCTCTTTTCTTTAATTCTCCTGTATGGATAATTTGCCTGCATGCCTATCGGTGTGCTGTCTGTGTACTTGGTGCCCATGGAGACTAGAAGAGGGCATGGGATCCCTGGGTTGCAAATGGTGCTGAGTTGCCATGTGGGTGCTGGGAATTGAACCCTGGTCTTCTGGAAGAGCAACCAGTGCTCTTAACCGCTGAGCCATCTTTTCAGCCCCCAGCTCTTATTTTACTTCATCGTGGCTTCCATGAGCTATTGCCTTGGGCTGGAAGTTTTCTGAATAACAATGATCTACCCATTGCATGATTTTTTTCTCCTAAGTTAGAAAGAGCATGCGTGAAAGTGCTGGGTGAATGTGGCTTGTGTGGTAGGGAGGGCAGGGGAAATGAAGTGAGCGCTAAAATGTGCAGCAGCAGTTTAGGTCCATCTGATCTTTTCCTCATGTGGTGGGACGGGCCTTTCTGCCGAAGTGAAGATGACATTTTGCTAATATCTCTTTTCATGTGCTGCCATTTGCAGACACTGCCTACGTATGTCAAGCAATCACCTCGAACAATCATACTGCGTGTCAGAAATATAATTGCATAAAATTATCTCAACTCTGCATTTAGAGAGAGCATGGCTACGGAGAAAATATTATGAGCCCCAAAGTGATGAAAAGTAATAAAACTGTCCTTCAACAGGGATAAGAGACTATGCATGTCAGTTCCTCTAAGGCAGCAGTGCAATTAATTCTGTGTTGTAATATCACAAAGCCAATAAGAATTTCTCACAGAAATTGCAGTCCCTAGAGAGCTTTCAGAGAGAACCATCTGAGACTTCTGCTCCTGGCAGAACACCTCGCTTTCCTGGAATTCATCGAAACCTGCAGTGTAGCTACGATTCCAATTGTTCTTTTCAGCCCTTTCCCCAGGTCTCCCAACCTCAAGGCCAGAGGACTGTGTCCTTTCCTTCTCCTTCCCCGGGGAAGGATGGAGACACTGTCTGGGAAGTCACTGGCATGAGACTGAATCAATCCTATGTTGCTCTTGTAATTACTGCAGAGATGCCAGCCTCTCCTACTGTCCAACCCTTGTCTCTGAGGTGGCAAATAATGTTCCCCCTGTCAGAGTTCAGGGGGGAAGTGTCATGCTGATGTTCCCCTTAGCTTATTCCTGAGCAGTGTGATACTAGGTGGCTCTTTTTCTTTTTTCTTTGTTTTAGAGGCAGGGTCTTATATAGCTTGGGTTGGTCTCATTCTTGCTAGATTTCCAAGGACGGCCTCGAACTCCTGGTCCTCCTGCCCCTACATCCAGAGCACTAGCGTTATAGGTGTGTACCAGCATGCCCAGCTCCTCTGACTCTTTTATAGTGCACTCCTGGGTTGTATTGGTAGTTGTTAGAAGCTGCTAGTGGTAAGCAGCGTTTGTGTAGGGAGCTGCGTGTAGCCACGCCTTACAGGTGGCGCTGGTTACCGCCTTCCGCCATCCCGATGGCTAGCGCTCCCCGTGTTAAACAGCTTCAGGTGAGGCTGTAGCGGAATGTGTGGCTTGCTTAAGCATGCTTGAGCCCATTGGGCAGTGCCCACGTGGCGACCTGGGGTTGGCTGCCCAGAGCCTATATAAGGCCGGGAGAGGCTTTGCCCGGGGATCCTTCAGAAGGAGGGGGTTCCTTCAGAAGGAGGGGATCTTTTAGAAGTCAGAAGACTGTTCAAAGGCCTGATTAAATTGCAAGAAGAGCTCGGTGTTGTGTCTTCCTTGCTGGACGAGGGGCGCGCGACACGTTTGCACTTCTTGTAAGACTCTAAATGAGTCATCTGCTGTGCCATTGTGTCATGGAATGTTCCCCATCCAGAACCCCACATTGCTTTATGCAGATAGAGGAGGGTTCTTCTCTCCCCCCCCCCCCCACTCCCCAGGACTGGTGTGGATTTGTCCTTTTAATGGAAAGCTAAGAGCTTCGCTGATAAGGAAGCCACACTCACTATTATGAAGAAAGCCACACTCACTATTATGAAGAAAGCCCCGGTGGTTCTTTTAAACAAGACTGCCCCCCTCAACAGTTTGCTTCCTACATTTTGCTGCAGTGTCCTGTGAAAGGAGTGGCTCCAGGAAGCTGCCCTTGACATTTCTAGTTGCCTGTTCTGCCAGTTTTTGGGGGCACAACCTTGGAATCAGGCTTTCTGTTTTAGGTTCAATTCCAACTGCTCTAAACTCCTTTGCATGTCATGCTGAGGCTCCTGTGGGCTCCAGGTCCTCTTACCAACCACAGGACTGGCCCTGCCTGCTCAGGGATGCTCAAGCCCATGCCTCCCTCTGCCTGCTCAATTGCTGTGCAGTCCATTCAGGCACACTTCAGGCTCTTCACTTTCCTTTTGTCCAGTAGAAGATAAGCCAGTTTTCTCTCCTTTCCTGGGACTTGCTTTTCAATTTTCTAGCTTTATGTTAATTGTCTATCAAACCCACCTCCAGTCTGAATATCCAACAAGTTACTTGTAATGAAGAGCCAGGAGTTTGAGGAGTTTATGTAAATGCAGAGCTGAGGTCACCCCTATGTACCTTTGGGCGCTCTTTATATTTCTATGGTACCCATTTCCTCTCTCTTTCACTCCCATGGAGGTCTCTAACACAGAAATTGACAAGGATGGGGTGGGACAGGGATTCCAGTTAGGACAGACACCAGCCTCTGGTCCTTGAGACCTCAGAGGTGATGCTGCTCCCGTTCCCTATGTACCTTTCACTTTACTCATGTTGCTGTGACTTCCTTTAGACCCAGTTCACATCTGCAGATGTTTACAGAAGAAAGAATAAAGACGATTCCCAACAGGATAGTGGATGGACTGATGTTGGGGTCATTCTCAAGTTCATACACTGCGAGACTAACACTGCTGTAACTGATGGTGATAACAAATGGAGCCTTTGGGACCCAGCTAGATCATGAAGTAGAGCCCTCATGGATGGAATTAGTGCCTTAATAAAAGGGGTCCCAGAAAGCTTTGCCATGTGACAGTCTAAAACCCTAGTAGAGGGCTGTTACCAAGATGCACTCCTCCACCCACTACTACGTACAATTGGTATATACTAATGAAAACATTTGGCACAGAATGACACCATGTAACTAAAACTAATGAGACTAATTTTAGTGCAGTTTGTAAACCAGCTCTGACAATAATGTCAACAGTTGACATACGAGTCCTTCATATCTCCTTTTTAACAAGTGTTATTAATGAGTAATTCATGTATAATAAATCATACGTGTTTCCAGCGAAAACAAAAACAACAAAATTTGTGCCTTCAGTGGTCAGAAGGAAATCCATGAAAGTATTGCAGTGATTGGGAGGTGAGGACATTTCGCAGTGGAAGGTAAATGTGAGTTTGTTAAAAATGGTTTAGTCAAGCTAGAGCTCCTTGAGGGAGCGAGCCATCGCTAGGATTCCTGCATTAAAGAGGTCAGAGTCGCTTCTGCAGGAGTTTCTTCCAGCGTGATTCACCTTTGACTCCATGGATTAAAGTTGTTCTAAAATATTTCCACTCTAATTTGAATTTTATGTGCATCAGTAACTGCCAAACTAAAATCTGTGGCCCTCAGAGGAATGGGGAGATTATGATGTATCTCTTCACAGAACAGACGTAAATTGGTGAGCATTTTCAAAATGAAAAGAAATGGTCATTCCCTCTTATTCCCTTTGGAGGCTACGCAATCCTACCCTTGTGGGAATTATGAAAGGGAAACACAGCAGTGGAGTATACAGCAAAGGGAGGGAATATTTACTTGCTAAGTTTTGCCATGAAGCATGGCTGTAATGTATGGAGGAAGGGGCTGTTTCTTCTTGAGGTGTGGCAGTGAGGGTACTGGAGCCCAGCGCCCCTCTACATAGGACAGGGGCTTTAGCACTGAGTTACTATCCAGCCAGGGACTTCTTCCCATTACCACCATACTCAGACAATTCTAAATGTTATCAATAATAATAATCTATTCCTCCCTGTTGGGAAGCTTATCTATGCTTCCAAACTATCTCAACTCTGCATCATAGTAGACTACCCTGGCAGAGTCCAGCCTTCAGAATATCTGGTTTGCCATATGAAATAATAGTTAATATTTAGCTGGTTTGCCATATGAAATAATAGTTAATATTTTAAAAAAACATGACACAGAGTTACTAAGTATACAATCCATAGAGAAAACATTTTTTTTTTCTCACACAATTATTGTGCTTTCAAAGGTACTGGTTACCACATAGAAATAGCCATCAGGACTAAAAATTTAAGGGTGAAAAAAACAAAAAACCCCAAAACTCCAGGTTTTATTTGTACCTTGACTATTACTAGATGGAATGATTCTTTGTGGTAGTTTTAGGAGAAGATTCTGTTTTCAGGAGAAAGGCAACAGCAGACATGGCATTTATTTTTTCCTCAAGAAGGAGGCACAATCAAAGACAACGTGGCAGATTTGTTTTTACCGTTTGTTCTTGTGTGTGTTTATGGATGGGCATCCACATGTTTGTATGTGTGTGAATGCATAGGTGTGCAGACGTGTGTGTGTGTGTGTGTGTGTGTGTACGCTAGAGATAGATGGTGAGCTTTTTCCTCAGTTGCTTGATACATTAGTTTTTGAGACAAGATTTCTCCCTGAACCTGGAGCTCATCAATTTGTCTGACAAAAAAGTTTCAGGGATCTGCTCAGTGGTGGGATTACAGACACGTGCCACGGTACTCCATTTCTATGTGGGTGCTGGGGATCTGAACTCAGCTCCTCATGCTTGTGTGGCAGGCACTTTACCAACACAGCCGTCTCCCCAGGACCTTCTATTTGTGTTTTGGAAGAACTGAATTAAACTTCTTGAATGATCATGGAACATCTGTTGGGATTTGGTGCATACTATATTTTCTTTATCTGTAAGTCAGAAAAATTCCACTCACGGCCATCTTTTCAAAGAGCCACAGTAGCAGTGGAGAAAGATTTATAGGGCATGTGGTAGCTCTTGCTGTGATGAATAGCAAAACTAGCAGATATTTAAAATAGAAATTTGCATTCTGATCAGCACCATGAGGTCACTGGCTGCTTTTGCAGATGTGCAGAGGAGGGAACGAGAGCCTGAGTTTACTACAGCTGGGTTGTCTTGGAAGCCAAGTGCAGCAGGAGGTATGTCAAACTGTCAATGTGAAAATGGCCTTCTCAGTCAAGACACACTGGGGAGGTGGGGTAGAAAGGAAAAGGATGTCACATGCTCAAGTTGACATGTCTTGGAGGCAAATTTTCTACTGCTTGGTTCATAAGCAGTTGGAGGATGAGTCAGCAAAAGGCAAATGACAGAATCATCACCTTTCAGGGCTGGACCCAGGCTGTCAGAGTGGAGAGCAAATAGGTCTTGTGCCTACCTTCCAGTGACAGGGATGCTCAGCTATGATTTTCTCTGTTACAAGGGAATTTGTGAATTTCAGTGTGATGAGGAAGGAGGACACTTGTGGTGCGACAGTCAGCTCTAATACACTGTGGAAACTAGGGCGGTTTTGAACAGGACTGCAGACTGCAAATTTAATAAATGCCTCTACTGGCTTTTTATTTCTGATGAAAGGAGACCTGGGTGGTAATGGGCTGCATTTATACCGTATCTTCCTCGGGGAACTTGGGGAAATAGTTCTTCAGGTATGAATGATGATGAGAAGTGCTTGTACTAGGAAAGAGAATACTTATGTGGAAGAATAGAGGGGGTGCTTTACACATGATGATGATGATGAGCCGGTGGATGACGCCAGCTAATGGTTATCCAGTCCTTGCTATTTTACAATCCTGTGATCTGTGTCTGAACTGAGATAAGAACGTGCTTATAAATTCTAGGCTCTTTCTCCAATAGCAAGTTATAAGCACTAGAGACAGATTTCCAGGGTAATATGCTGCCATGATTTCTAAGATGGGAGGTTACCCCCAGATGGATTTGAAGTGAATGATCATTCTACCTACTATGATAAATGCTAGGATTTCAAGTTTAAAATTTCTTAACTTGGCCATAAGTCAAGATATTATAATAGTCCCTGAAAGGGAGATACAAATTCTGGCCCTTTCAGAAGTAGACATGGCACTATATAGCCATTAAGTGTTGCACGAGGCATTCATCCAGAAAGGTCCCAGAATACCATCCTCTGCCTCCACTCTCCTTTTATTATGTCCACGTGTCTTCCCTGCTTGGGTGCTCAATAACTTCAGATGGACAAGAGGAAGCTGGCAAAACTGGATATTCACACTTGCTTTTAAAAAAAATGGTAGAGGAATTATGAAACAGGAAATTTCTCTCTTTGTTGATAGGAATTTCTAAGCAAAGGACTTAATACTTAGATGTGGAAGATGGTTGGTGGAGGAGACAATTTTCTTCAGTGGTGTAGCTGTTGGTAAGGTGCATATGTTCCTGTAAACAAATTCCCACACAAGCACCCTGTAAATAACCCTGATGAAACTCACTGTGCCCTGCATAGACACAGACATGAAAGTCAAGGGGGCTAGCTGGGAAGTGGAAGAGTATTAATGGGTGTGAGAAGAGGACAAGAGATGGTAGCAGGAGGTGATATGATTGAAATACATTAGATGCATGTTCAAAATGTCATAATGAAACCATTATTATGTATAATTAATATATGCCAATAAAAACACTTAAAAAGGAATCTCCACTTGGAGGTTTGGAACTGGAGAGGTTAAAGATACCCAGTGAATTGCCTGCAGCACCGGAGATAATGAATGACAGTTGTAGAAATCATTCTGGACAATAAAAAATGTCCCACATGGATGTTAGACATTATTAGATTTTTAATAACTTTACTCGCATTCAAGGTTGGAAATGATCAAAGATCACTCGGTGGTGCATTTGTTTACATCAAGAATTCATTAATATGTCTTTAACTCTGCATTTTAATGAGAGGTTATTTATCAAAATGTCTCTCCCCATGAGAGAGATGTGTGTCATGCAGGCAGGAAATCTAGTAAAGACTGATCAATCTTGTTGAAAGGATGTTCAGAGCTGAAGAACTACAGCCTGCAATGCAAACCGTGTCAGCTAATGTAATATTCAGTAATTCATGATGGCCATCTGCTCCATTCCAGATGCCTGGGCTGGGGGGCTAGGGTTGAGGACAGAGATGAGAAATCTTCCCTCTGTTGCACATACCAAAGCCTTTCATTAGCATCATCTCAGCTGGCAGTCAGTCAACAGGGCCTTTTCTCATGCAGAAAAATCGTTCAACAATGAAAATGAATCTTGAGTGGGTTACAAACAATAACTAATTTTTTTTTGAGAGTCAAGATGTAAAGGATAACTCAGTGGCTCCAGTCAGCAAGCTTGAGTTTGTGTGGCCACTTGTCAGTGATTCCCATGTTTATACAGAATGCCATAAAAGAAGAAATATTCTTTCCAGAGAGTTGGGACACGGTTTACTTTTCAAAGGACATTTCGTTGCCTCTCCCTAAGAGATTCTGCTTAGTTTCCGGTCCAGCCTTACTCTAGGTAGTCTAGGACGCGACGGCAGGAGCCATGGCCTCACCTTCCCTTCTGTCCACACAAAAGCAAGGCATTGCTAACCTGGCAAGAACTATCAGTGATCCCATTCAATTAGAGGCTTCCAGCCCCAACTCTCCCCAACTGGCCACTGGTCCTGCTGATTCAGACTCCAGAACGATGGTGAAGTGAGAAGGTGGCATTGATCCTCAACCTGTCAGACAGCACCTCGTGCTTTATCGGTTCTCCATGCTGAGAGTCATCTTGTCAGATAGGTAGGGGTGACCCTGCCTAGTCTGTTCCATGTCCTGTGTAACACAGTCCCACACTACAGCTGCTGTGCGTGCCTATTGTCAAGACAAAAAACCAAGCGACTTACTTTCGTGGAAGGCAAAATCCATGTAGAAAAGATGGAAGTTTGTGAACGTCTCGGTGGTTGCAATTTTTTTCAGTGTATTGGAGAGTTGCTCTGCTCTCTGAATACAGGGGAAACAGAGAATTCCATGAAACCTCAACTTTGACTTTCATGAGACAATTCAGCTAGAAAAAGAAATTGATCTTCCACACACCATTCCACTTTCCTATCTCCAAGCCATCAGCAGAAAACAGCTCTGCACATTAAAGTGTATTCATGTGCAAATGACCAATGAACATACGGAAAATGTTACTATTCATTAGGAGTCAAAGCAGTGTAAATTAAAGCAATAAGATTCTACTTTTCCTGCATGAATTTGACAAAGATGAGCTGAACAACCTTGATAATATTGAATGTCAGGGTGAATGAACAAAAATGTAGGTTAGTTTCATGGTTCTAGACAGCAGCTTGGCAATACAGATTAAATCTTTAACATGACCAATATATCTTACAGGGGCTTGTATATAGGAAATAGAGATGCCACAAAACACACAGCTTGTTATTCATCATGGTGAAACACTGGAAAAAACCATGTGTCCAACTGCACAAAAGGATGGAATAAATCCTGCCACATTCATATGTTGGAGAAACAATTTATGGACACTGGAATTTCTATGAGTATTCTCAATCTGGTAGGCAAAACCCAAGATACCTATGGAATTGAAAATAGACACTCACATACTGATACATGGATGATTTTTTTCTGGGTATGCACATATGCACCCATGTGTGTAGATATGTATTCAGATGTGTGTACATTTGTATAGATGCCAGAGGCAAACTTAGACATCACTGCTGAGGATCCATCTACCTTGGTATTGGAGACGAGGACTCTCATTGGCCTGGACTTGCTCATTTGGTTAGGTTGTCTGGCTAGTGAAGCCCAGGGATGCTCCTGACTCCACCTCCCCAGCACTGAGGTTACAACTGTGCCACTGCTTCCGCTGATTACATCACAACCACTTCACTGACTGTTTGAGCTATTTCCCCAGCCTGAGTGTGTGTGTGTGTGTGTGCGCGCGCGTGTGGGCCATACACAGGCATTGAGGTCAGAGAAGAATGTTGAGTGGCTTACTCTCACGTTCTGCCTTATTCCCCATGACACAGGCTCTCTTATTGAACCTGGAGCTAGGCCGCCAGCCAGCCCCAGAGGTCATCTTGTCTCTGTTTCCTTCAGTCTTGTAGTTACAGCCGTGTGAGCAGCCATGCCCAGCTTCTTACGTATGTGCTGGTGATTTGAACTCAGGCTCTCAAACTTGTGCAGCCAATGCTCTTAGCTATCAATTCATCTTCCTGGCCCCAAAAGTTGTAGCTCAGCCCTCAAATGTGTTATCTTCCTGCCTCTCTGCCTCTTCCACATAACCTCCTAGTGTACACCATCACAACTGACTATAGCCCAATTTTCATTGCTGTAGTTCTTAGTAGATTTTCATACATTTCATGTTTTCAAAATTGAAATATATATTTTTAATTTTTTATCTTACTGTGTATTTTTTAATTTGCAAGTTCTCTACAATAAAGTTTTATTAACAAAATATGCAGGTGGTGGGTCATGCCTGCAATCGCAGTACTTGAAAAATTGAGGCAAGAAAGAAAATTTCTGTGTTTTCAAAGCAAGCCTAGGCCACATAGTCAGGCTTGTTTTAAAAATAAACAACAAAAACTAAGTTTCATTAATTTTTATAAAGATAATTTACAACCTATGAACAAAGTATAAGATATTTTGCTTGGGAAGTGGATTCTTTTAGACATGTGAAGTGATCCTCTCTGAGCACACAATCACACATAAGGCTTATCTTCCTCAGCTCCCCAGTTTACTGCCTCAGATCATTTTACAAACTGTGCGTGTATATGTGTTCATGCATGAGAAACATGTGAACCCCTGGAGAAGGGTGGAGGCAGACAGGACACTCAAGTCCTTTTTCCTTCTCTGGCTCCCTGATCATGTGATTTTGTTATTTGCAGGTTGGTGACCATTATGCTATAGAACCCCATCCTGAAGGAAAATCTGCAGCAAACAAGGGACAGAGAGCTCAGCAGCTCTACCTCTGAAGTGAGAGTCCGGAGGGTCTTGTTGGAGGACATCCAGCCATTACAGGGACTGACCTGAGAGAAGATAAAGAGCCTTCTGATTAAAGAGGAATAGACACAGTAAGAGGTGTGTGTACACATGTGTTTGCATATGTGTGCATTAGTGTGTGTGTGTGTGTGTGTGTGTGTGTGTGTGTGTGTGTGTATGTGTGTATGATGAGGTCATGGAGCAGGTCTCTGGGCTTACCTGGAGGCAGCTCAGGAAGGAGAAGAAGCGTGCATAGGTCACGTCTTTATTTAGCTGGCCTAGAAAACACAGAGGTCTGATATGTCATATGGAATCAGATGGCAATGCTCAGAGACATTTGTAGATGATCCTACCTCCCTTTCAGATGATGGCGTTTATCCTGAGTTGATTTGTCAGTCAGCATAGCCTTGAGGAATGCCTGTATTTTACTTCTGTCTGAGCCCAGGTTAGGAAGGGGCCTTAAGGAGTCTATGCCCAAGTGCTTTTAGTCTTAGGGAGAACAGGACTGGAGTGCTGGCCTGATCTAATCTCCAGAGGAAGATACTCCCATAGCTCTAAATGGACCAGAGTGACTTGAAAAAGCACATCACCAGGCAGCACCTTCTCCTTGGTAATGCCATGAAACTCCAAGTTTCTGTGAGGCTCAGAGAGTCCCATTCAAGACGGGAATTGACTAAATCCTTCTTTCTGGGCTTATGAAACACTTAGTCTGAGCCAGTTGTTTCGTGCTGAGGAACTGGCACGCAGAATGTCTGAAATTCTGAACCTAAGTCCTTCAAATACAGCAAGGGTAGCCCCATCACACTTGGGCGGGATGGGGATGTCAGCAGATTTTTGTCTCTCTTGATGACAATGGATTAAGAGTTTTTCTTCTATCTTGCATTTGCTAATTTGAAGGAAGGATGCCTCTGGGGTACTCAAGTAGAAGGGTGCTTGGGAGTGTTTATGGTGAACTAATAGCCTAAAGGAAAGGAAGAGGAGATACAGCCTTTCCCTTTGCTGGCACTGACTCTTGATCATTTGCTTTTTAGCTGTTATTGTGAATTTTTTAACCTATTCCTGCCTGCCCCCCCCCCCATCGAAGAGTGTAAAGAGGTTGTGTTTATCTGTAATCCCTGGTCAGAAAAATCCTAGTTAATTAATAGGGGTCTGAGGATGTAGCATAGTCGTATAGTTAGAGCATGTGAGACCCTGGCTTTGATGGCAGCACCAAAAAGAAAAAAAAAATCCAGTGGTACTGTCCACAGTGACCAGTAATTATCGGGATTTGAATTTTTTTCTATTTGTGTGTGTGTGTGTGTGTGTGTGTGTGTGTGTGTGTGTGTGTGTTCACGAGCCACTGGGTTGCTTCCATGGATGTCACTGGCTCTCTCTGAAGATAAAAGGGTAAGGGTCTACTCCAGATGGCTAAAAGACATAGTTTGTGTATCAGATATTTGCAAATTCTTTAGGATAGTCTTTATATTTATTTATATTCACTTATCTGTATCTATCTAACTTTATTATATCTATCATATATATCTCCACCTACATATCCTGTGTCTCCTCTCTCTGTGTGTGTGCATATGAGAGAGAGAGAGAGAGAGAGAGAGAGAGAGAGAGAGAGAGAGAGAG
>CABHPQ010175595.1:13847-31600 GCA_902168405.1 Peromyscus aztecus
GAGAGAGAGAGAGAGAGAGAGAGAGAGAGAGAGAGAGAGAGAGAGAGAGAGACCCATGTTCTTGAAGAACATGCATTGTGAGCAAGAAGGAGGGAAATTTTGTGGCTTTAAACTACTAAGAGTTTAGCTTTTTTTCTTTTGTTTGTTTGTTTTTCTGTTTTGGAACATAAGCTCATCTATCCTGACTCATGGCTACTGAAGAAGGTCTGATATTGCTTAAGATTTATTTGGAGCTTTGGGACTTAACATTTGTTTTTAAAAATTGCACACAGACCACAGTAGGAAGACAGAGCATCTCTGAGGCATGATGTTATTTTATGTGTACACACTCTCTTACCCTTTATTCTCAGTTTCTATACTAAATTTAGGCTTTCATCATTATTCTGATAGACTGCTATGGTCTGCTTTATTCATACCAATGTCTTTCTCTGTTTAGTAGTTGTGCTCTGTAGAGCATATAAAAACATCAGAGAAATCTCAAATAAATAACTTAATGATTGTCTAAGGGTTTTATTGTTGTGATGAGACACCATGACCATAGCAACTTATATAAAGCAAAACATTTAATTGGGGCTGGCTTACAGTCCATTATCATCATGGTGGGAAGCATGATGGCACACAAGCATACATGGTGTTGGAGAGGTAGCTAAGATTTCTACATCTGGATCTGTAGGCAGCAGGAAGAGACTACCACACTGGGCATGGCTTTGAACATCTGAGACTTCAAAATCCAGCCTCTAGTGACACACTTCCACCAACAAAGCCACACCTAGAACAACAAGGTCACACTTCCTAATAATGTCACTCCCTATGGGCTAAGCATTCAAACATATGAGTCTATAGGGGCCATTTCTATTCAAACCATCACAATGATGTACCTTAAGGCTTTGGAAAAAGAAAATAAGCCAAACCCAAATGCAGTGGATGGACAGAAATACTAGATCACAATGGAAATAGATGAAATATAAACAAACAAACAAAACTACAAAGAATCACTAAAGCAGAGATTTGGTTCTTTGAAAAAATAAACAAGATCAAGAAACCTGTAGCCAAACTAACTGAAACAAAGAAAAAGGAGATCTAAATTAATAAAGTAGAGATGAAAGGAAAGCTATTATAATGGATACCAATGAAATCCAGAAAATCATGAGGATACAAACCTGAAGATTATATTCTACTAAATTGAAAAATCTAAAAGAAGTGGATAGATATCTAGATACATATGACCTATCAAAGTTAAACCAAGATGAGGCAAATGATTTAAACAGATCTACAACCAATAATATTGTACCAGTAGCAGGAAACCACTCAACAAAGAAAAGTCCAAGACCCTTAAGGAAGATCACACATCAATGCTTCTCAAATTATTCCATAAAACAGTAAAGGAAGACACTTCCAAGCTATTTTTATGAATCCATTACATCTTAGATAAGGCTGCCCCCAAAAGAAAGAAAAATTACAGCCCAATCTCCATGATTTACATAGATGGAAATATTCTCAACAAAGTACTTGAAAACCAAATTCAAGAACATATAAAAATGTGATCACCATGCTCAAGCTAGCTTCATTCCAGAGATGCAGAGATGGCTTGACATATGAAAATGAATAATTGCAATAATTACACAACTTAAGTTGGCCCAAGCTTTGAGGTTCTATTTCATCCCAGTTAGAATGCACTAATCAAGGATACAAATGACAATAGCCACTGGTAAAGATGTGGGAAGGAGCTGTTATTCACTTTCTGTGGGAATGTAAACAGCTCTGGCTACTGTGGAAATTGATATGGAGACTTCTCAAAAAAAAAAAAACAACCAAAAACAAACATAAGACTGCTGTGAAATAATCTTTTTTGTCCACTGTGAAGATGTGTCATTCTGATTGGTTTGATACAAAGCTGAATGGCCAATAGCTAGGCAGGATTTTCAGGCATATTGGATGCTGGGAAGAAGAAGAAGAACAATGCCATGAGATGGAGAGTGATCAGTATGGGCTCTATGGAGATGAGGTAATAAAGCTACGAGGCAGAAAGTAAATTAATAGAAATGGGTTCATTTAACATAGAAGAGGTAGTTAGAAACAAGCCTAAGCTATTGGCTGAGTTTCATAATTAATAATGTCTCCATGTCATGATTTGGGAGCTGGCTGATGGGACAGAGAAAGATTATGTACATAGAACTACAATAAGGCCTAACTATACCATTTCTGGGTATGCACCCAAAGGACTCTGTATCCTACCACAGGGATATTTATACATCTATGTCTATTGATGCTCTTTTCATAATAGCAAGGGAATAGAATCAGCCTAAATGCCCATTAGCTGAGAAATGAAAAATGTGCTGCACATACACAATGAGATTTTACTGACCATCCAAAGTTTCTGCTGCTGTAGCTCACACACATTTGCTCTGTTTCAGGAGTGTTGAACTTTTGTGTCACATTAAAGAGTTTCAAGGACAGTGATGGGTAAGTCTAAGACCAGTGAGTCACTTTAGGTCATTAGTGGAAATTCTCAGTGCCTCCACATTGCCTTTCTTTCCAAATTCCTGATGCCAAAAGT
This sequence comes from Peromyscus aztecus, assembly GCA_902168405.1. NCBI lineage: Eukaryota > Metazoa > Chordata > Mammalia > Rodentia > Cricetidae > Peromyscus > Peromyscus aztecus. Next base: position 16,405 of record CABHPQ010175595.1, read on the forward strand.
TGTTTTCCAGTCATGACCTTCGTTCACTTACACGTACTTACTAAATAGCCACATGTAGTTAGAGAACTGAGAAAGACATGTGGCTGCATTATTTCGATAAGAGCTAGCAACATCATTTTTAAGAAGTTGAAGATGTAAAGAAAGAGACAAAGCAAATTCCTAAAACTTGTTCCTGGACAGACCTGTTTTGCAACCCTCTGGCTTTGGCTTTGTGTGGAACCCTTTGCCCATTATGGGATGTCTACTCCACCTTGATGTTCTGCCATCTCTCTTTATTTTTCTAACCTTTCCACAGGACATCACAAAGTGGGCACTGCAGGAACATCCCACACTGCCAACTCTGTTCCTTCATCCAAATGCTTGCTGCTTCTCTGCCCAGATAGATCCCTGGCAGGGGAGAGGCTGGCATGGGCCTCTAGCTGATGTGTCTGATTTTTTGGCTCTTTGGAAAAAGGAAAGCAGGACTGGGTTGGAAGGACCTCTGGAGGGGGGCATTCTCAGTGATTCTGACTTTTGGAGGGAAAGCTTTTCTTCAGGCACTCTATCCAATTGTAACCTGTTTGCTCTCTGTACCCAGGGGAACCTGACCCAGGAACTGGAGGGACATTATCTGGCTGGACCAGAGCTTGTTCTCTTTTGCAATGGAGGCTGGAAGCCACATCTCTGTTTCTCTGTTGTGAGCTCCCTGTGGTCAGGGATTCAGGCCTTTTTTTCCATTGGATCCCAGAGCCTGACTTAGTAGTTGGCTCATTGGTGGTGCTCAACATGTGGCTTAAGAAAGTGAATGAAAAATAGAACATGAAGACCAGAGTGAGCCAGGGAAAGAAGATGGAATTGAATTAGAGATCCTGCAACTCCTAGCTTTGCTACTCAATGGCAGTAGAACAAATTTCTTTACTTTGTGAGCCTCAGTTTCCTCACCTGTAACAAGCAAAGAGTCATACTTGCCTCCTTGGGTTGCTACAGGGATGAAACAATACAGAGAGGAGCACAGATATTAGACCAATAACAGCAGATCTAAAGGGGTATACACTCTACTGGAAAGTCCTGGGTGGCTTACCACGGAGACAGAGACCTGGGTCCTCACAGGGTAGCTTTGTGATCCTGGAGGGACCTAGGTATGGACTGGCCCATGAGCAACAATGGATCATGGAGTGGCATGTCCACCCTTGAACTGATATGTCTACACTTCATTTAGAATTCTACAGAACCAAATGAATTTCAATCCTATTGGATGTTGTTCTCAACATGGGTTTGGGAGGCCCAGTGAATGGATAGGACAAGGGGAAGGTCTGTGAGTAGGGAGACCACCAGCTGGCCATTAGTCAGTTATGCTACATTGAGCAAATCTTATATACCTTCTTGGCTTGTTTTTCCTGTTTTCCTAAAATGCTGGCCACCAGAGCTGCTTCAGATTCTGTCTCACTTTTTGTTTACTTTTTAGTCACAACCACAGGCCAGATGTCCACATGCAGCATATTTTTAGGGGTCTACATAGATTTTGATACAACTCTTCAAATGTTGAGAGGGATTAATGCTAATGCTGTAGTTTAGCAAAAACCCTTTTTACTGTGGGCCATCAGAATAAATAGGATTGAATGTGAGTTACACATAGTTTCTTGGCAAATGCAAGTCTATGCTGTTCTTCTGCTTAAGAATGTCAGAATATGAGGGTAGCATGTGTTCTTATGGGATGACTGTGCTGCTGCTGCATGCTATTTCTAATGTTGTAGATTCTAAGTCTTGGATCTTGCTGAAGTCTATTTCCTGTGATATAATCAACAGTAGATCCTGGCATACCTTGTTGTTGTGATGTCAGAATTGAGAGCTATTGGATTGGATGCGGTTCTTTTCAAAGGGAGCTTTCAGTTCCGCAGGTTGTTCCTGTTGATTTCACATACTCAGGCTTTCCTTCAGAGATAAACTTATTTGGCATCTGCACACTATAGCAGAGTAGACTGGGGTAGGGAGTGGAAGAGGGGGAAAACCAGAGCCAAATCCCAACCGAATAGGCCCATTATCATCGTATTAGCGTTGTGTACATCTTTCTCAATGACTTACTCATTGCAGACATCATTTCCAATCATGGCATAAATTACGATGGCTGGTTGGTCCAATGCCTGGTTCCTAGACAAGCTGAGAAAACATGGAGTCTGAGCATCATTGTCATCAGCAACAGAGGCTGAGCCATGGGGAATATCTTTGTGTAACTTCTCACCAAAACCCAACTAGCTTTTCTGGTCCTATTTCATTCTGGTCAGCACTCCCATTCTCCTTCTATAACCTCAATTCAATTTCCCATTAGGAAATGACATATCAATGCATAATATTGAAGAGTGGGTTGAAATTTCAACTAAACAGACTCACTGTCATCTTCTTAACATCCTTCAAAACACTATTATCAATAAGTATAGGTGAGTTAGTTGAGCTACTTATGCCTAGTCATTGGACATCCTCAGAGCTGTGGGGCCTACTTAATTCACATAGGTAAGGGCTTCCTGAGGCATCTGTTCAGGATACTACATACAGCCTCACTTCTGAATCCCCAAATAGACACAAAAATATTAACTTGCTGTGCATGGCATCTCAGCAAGGGAGGCTAGGGTAGGAGGATTACATAAGTCTGAGATGAGTATGGGTGACATAGTATGAGGCTCTGTATCAAAAACAGAAACAAAAAAAAAACCTCAAAAAATAGGTTTCTTATTTATAAAGCCAGACTATGATATAATCATTATGTTTTTGCAGCTACTTTTCTCAGAGCTAAATTTTATTGATTTCATATTCATTTTATAATCCTTTGAGAACATACATGAATGAATCATTTTCCAAGGTTACTGGCCCAGGAAGAGGATGCCCAGTACCTAACAAACTAGTGATACTCAGTAGAAATGATAGTGGGTAATAAACAAGAATTTTCATTCCTTTCAAGCTAAGTTAACCATATTTAAAAGAGTTTCTTAGATCTGTCTTCCACTTACCTTTCTATGAAGTTCTTCAGGTTACTGGAAGATGCACCTGAATAATTACAATTAAGAAAATAATTGTTTAAGTGACAACACTGGTGTGATCGTCTGGTTGGCTGAGTTCACATTGGTGATCTCATTGTTCAGCCATCAGAGGCTGTCCAGACACCTTGCTGATGGCGATTGCTCATTTCTGGTGATTTTTCTGTGGTGTTTCATCTTGGATCTCACCTTCAGGGGTTTTTTACTTACTTGGCATTGTACTAACATAATCCAAAGCCCTTTGGATTGGTGGGTTTCCATAGATGAGTAAATGATTTAGTAGATATAAGGAAAAAGTATGTAGCTGTCTCCAAAGAGACAAAGTATCCCCCAAACTAAGGATCAGAGAGACAGAGAAAATGATTCTCTAGGAGAGACATCTTCCTGGAGACCCCCATTTAAGGTCCTAGTATTCAGAAAACTGAGTCCTGAAGGTAGCGACTCTCTCTGAATAGTCAGTTGCTCTTTGCTTTCTTCTAGAGGGAAGAAATGTACAGCCTTGAGCCTGCCCAGTGCTCCTGATGTCCTACAGTGGCTCACATATCTGCTGGTCCTTTCATTCAGTTCTAACCTAGGGTTCATAATCTCTCATTTTTAGAATAATAACCTATCAAGAAGTGTTACTACTATCATTCTTTGATATTTTTCTTAATGATAAATAAAAATCAACAACAGCTCAAACTTGTGTTGTCCTAAAATTATAGGACCGGATCCAGCCAACCTCAAGTCCATTTGGGATTTTGATGTACAGGGCACCCACAGAGTTTCAGAAAACAAGAGTGAAAAGTTGTCATAGCTTATTAGATGGGTTGTCTCTCCTCATAGGCAATACCTCCTGTGTCTCCCTCATCTATTCTAGACAAGGATCAAAGACCAGTTGAAAGTAATTGTAGTAGATTTAAAAGGGCAGCCACAGCTGGGGGTGGTGGTCACTTGTAAATACACCAGCATCCTGGAGGCAGAAGATGAGAGCTCAAGGTCAACCTGGCCTATATGGGAAGATTCTGTCTCAAACAACAAACAAGCAAAACAGGACACAAAAAGTCACCACAAACAGGAAGCAAGGAGCTACTTATTCTTTACTTAATGTTTTTCTTGTACCGAATTCTCTCTGCTCCAAAGTCCTTGTATTTTCCATCCTTTTCATTCCCTTGTGGAAATCTCAGTTTTATAAAGTTTGCTAGGTAGTTTATGTCTCTCACACTCTATTCTTTCGTATTCTCCTTTCTTTAATTTCTGCTATTCTTTTGCCAGACTCAGCACCACATCTTCCTCCTTTCCAGCCTCTATTGTCCTCTTCTGTAGGTATCTCTTCAGTTTCTGCATGCTGATGTATCCGCTATTGGAGAAACTACTGCAGCAATGACAGCTGACAGGGAACAAGCAACAAAGACAGAGCCTCGCCTGTGGGACATGGTACAGCAAGGCAGATATTGGAAGAATTCACATATTTTGCACTTAGCAATTTTAGTTTCACAGAAATGAAAATAATTGACTCTGGAATAGAGGACTTTCATTATTTATTAAGGTGGTCCAATGGAGAACCTACATGTCCCCAGTTAGGAGTAGAAGAGTCCATAAAGACTTTTAAAGGCTGAACTGTGGTGTCCTTTAAATAGGGTGTATCTATCACAAGAAGAGAAAGTATCATGACCTCAGCATCCGTTAGCTCCCCCTGACTGAATTTTAACACATGGTTCCACTACTGGGTTGGTGTTGACCATACCATCAAGTACTTCACATTCTATGTATTCTTTCAACTTGGAAACTAATTTTGATGGTCTTTTAGGTGAACCTGTTGCTTTTAGTGCCCATCAGTAGGTCCCATATTCTTTGTGGAAAGAGAAGGAGAATATTTAAATATAACTAGAATAAGTCTTTACAAATTAGATCATTACTTAAGCAAAACATATTGAGTGTTTACTATGTTAGGTGTTGTAATTGGTTCTGGGTGTAGATCAGTGAATAGAAAATATACAGCCCTGCTCTTTGGAAGCCTAATGTTACTAAATAAGCCATTGTCACAAAGTGTTGGGGATTTAGAAAGTCCTGAGGGCTAGTATCAACATGAACCCCAGGAAACTTAGCTATTTCCTTTACTGAGGTCTTAAAATAGGAAAGTATTAATTGGTCCACAATGCTTTGTGTACAGTGCTCAGCTCAATCAGTTCAGCGAAGTGCTATAATAGTTGTGGCTGTCTTCAGTGGACAGAGCAGATCTGGGTTTCTTGAGTTCTAGAGTTTACATACCTTTGGAGACTCTCCTTTAGGGAAATAACAAACATAAAACAGATCCAGATGTTAGGCAGAAAATACAGCACAGAGACAGGAGTCAAGACCAACTGTGGGTAAAACACTGAAATCCTGCAACTTTTCCATATAAGTATGGTTAGCAATCAAGTGAGGAGACCCTAAGGTTCAGCAGCATCAGCTTCAAAATCCCCCTTTTGACACCCTTCAGGTCATGTCACTAGCTCTTGGACAGGCAGCCAAATTCACAGAGGAGGCCCAGAAACAGGAAGAGAAATGCTTCTGATCTCTAGCAAGCATTGGGACCATTGTAATGTTTGTTAGTTCTAAACAGCACTGATTTAAAGTACATTATTTTAGTTCTTGTATGAGAATTTGTGCGGAGGGTTAGGAAGTACATTTTAGTTTAGTAACCACAATTCATTCAAACAAAACATGTAGTGTCTCAGAGCCATGTACTGGACTTCAAGCTCAGATGCCTGCAGAGCCTACAGGGGCAGTGTTGCTGAAGCCAACCCATGAAGAGCAGCCATTGCTCAGCCCTGATGACTTCCTGTGGTCCAGGAGGGGTGTCCATGTCATCAGACTTGTCTTCAAAAATGGAAATTGGAAACATGAGATTTTTTGCCAAAAATCTCCTGATTTTTAGACATTGGCTATGAATCCGATAGTTGTAAAAGATTGCTTCATTTCATCATACAAACACCACACAGGTCAGGTTTTAAAATGATTTGATTATTGAGAGACCCACAGGGAAACACTGTAGGTCAAGGACAAAGTGTTGGGTCTGGAGAGATGGCTCAGTGATTAAGAGCACTGGCTGCTCTTCCAGAGGACCTAGGTTTGGTTCCCAGCCCCACATGGCAGTTCACAACCATCTGTAACTCCAGTTTTCGGGGATCTGATGCCTCTTCTGGTCTCTACAGGCACCAGGCACAGCTGGTGCACAGACACATATATGGACAAATACACTCACACACACAAAATGAAAATAAACAAATCCTTAATAAAACCAACAAAGTGCCACATGAACACAGCATTTCTCTGATTTCATGTAATGGTATACCCTTTCCATGTGTGTAGAAACACATGGATTACCATTTCTAGAGAGTTTTTATAATTTTTGCCCATTTTTGTTTGGGTTTATATATATTATATATACATATATATATGGAAATATGTATGCACAGTATGCACACATATACATATGTGGTGGTTTGAAAGAATATGGCCCCCAAAGTAAGTGGCACTATTAGAAGGTGTGGCCTTGTTGGAGTAGGCATGATCTTGTTGGAGTAAGTGTGTCACTGTGGAGGCAGGCTTTGAGGTGTCATATATGTTCAAGCCACTCCCAGTGAGACAGTTCATTTCCTGTAGCCTTTGGATCAAGATATAGGAATCTCAGCTCCAGCACCATATCTGCCTGCACGCTATCATGTCCCACCATAATGATAATGGACCAAGCTTCTGAAACTATAAGCTGCCCCTTCAATGAAATATTTTCCTTAACACGAATTGCCATTGCTGGGTGGTGGTGGCGCATGCCTTTAATCCCAGCACTCAGGAGGCAGAGACAGGCAGATCTCTGTGAGTTCAAGGCCAGCCTTGTCTACAAAGCGAGTTCCAGGAAAGGTGCAAAGCTACAGAGAAACCCTGTCTCGAAAAACAAAAAAACAAAAAACAAAAAACAAAAAAAAAGGAGTTGCCATGGTCATGGTGTCTCTTCACAGCAATAAAAATCCTAACTAAGACATATATGTAATGGCGTTATAGTCTCTCAGTGAATTAATCATTTTATTGTTAAAATATTCATCTTGGCTACTGTAATTTCTTTGAAGTCTAGCTTTCGGACAATCCTATAGTCACTGCAGTTTATTTTGATTATTATTACCTTGGTGTAACCTTTCCCACGACTTACTCCATTCACTTCCCTGTGTTTGAAGTGAGTTCCTTATAGACAGTGTTCAGTTTTGTGGATTATTTTTATTTGGTTTTGTCTTTTGTGACAGGATTAAACCCAGAACCTTATACTCACTAAGCATGCCCTCTGCCATTGAGTGTCTAGACTAGAGTTTGTGTTTTTAATTTACTCTTTTTTATTTTTTATACAGTATCAAAACAATATGTTTCAACTGTGGTTTTTTTTTTTTTTTTTTGGTTTTTCGAGACAGGGTTTCTCTGTGTAGTTTTGGTTCCTGTCCTGGATCTCGCTCTGTAGATCAGGCTGGCCTCAAACTCACAGAGATCCTCATTGTGATGTCTTATATTTCATTCTATTTTAATATTATTTTTAATAGATTCTGTGCATTCAATGTAACCATTGATATATTTAAACTTAGGTCTACCATTTCATTATTTATTTTATTTTTTTCTGCTTTATCCTCTTATTCCTTTGTATTCTTTTAGTTTGTACAACATTTGTTTTTTTTTTGTAATTCTTTTCTTCTGCCTAGTGATTTCTTTTTTTATTAAGAATTTTTTTATTAATTTTACATACCAATCATAGATCCCCCTCTTTCTTCCTCCTTCCCCTCCAGCCTCCTCCCCAAATTTGTTTTATTATTTGATATAAGGTCTTATTATGTAGCCCAAGATAGCCTGAAACTCTAGATCCTTTTTCTTCTGACTCCTGGGATTACAGGTGTGGGTCACTATGTCTGACTAAACTTTTGCTAGTATTCTGTTTGAAAGTCTTGCTGGTTCTTCAGGGATTGAGGATACTGTTCTCACTTCTGAGTCTTCCTCTGGAGGTAAGTTACAGAGAGTAGTCCCATCGGTGTCAGTCCCTCACAGTGGAGCCTCACATGCTGGTTACACCCTGTAAAGCCTAGAGGTTTTCTGATGAACATGTTTCACCATATATTGCTCTGACACTCACTTGCTATGAGTTTCCCAAGCATGTGGTTCATGGGGGGATGGGTGGGGTCTTGGGCCACCAAACCACCCATAAAGCAAGTGTCTTTAAAAATGGCATCCTGTGGCTGTTCTAGTATGATGCAGAATTCTAGGAATACAGGGTTTTCTAGATGTTTCCTGCCAGTGAGACATCCACCACCTTTTGTCTAGATATGCCCTCATTTCCTGCTCTTTTGTGTATGGGGTACATGTATGAGTGTGCAGATATTTGTGCCTGTGTGTGCAAATGTGGAGGCCAGAGGAGGATACTGGAGGTTTCCCTCTACCTATTCTCTGCCTAATTGCCTTGAGACAGGGTGTCTCACTGAACTGGAAGTTGGCCATTTTGACTCATCTGCCTGGCTAACAAGCTCGTAGGATCCACCTGTCTCCTCCCTGAATGCTAGGGTTACAGGCACAAGCAATCATGTCTAGCTCTTTACACAGGTGCTTGGGTTTTGAACACAGGCATTTATGCTTGCAGCACAAACCCTCTTACCTACTGAAAAATCTCCTCAGCCCCTCCTTGCTCTTTAAAATGTCCATTACTGAAAGCATAGTGCAGATTTTCTGAGCCTGCCTTAAGCCATGGCTGCTGCCATCTGTTGACTTTGCTCCTTCTCACTGCAAGGTGGGAGCTCCCCAAATCATCCAATTGCTCTGGAATGGACTCTGGTCTTTCCCTCCTGTTTTGTGAGGTTCCATATTTCTATTTGCTTTTCAAGCTAGAGATATTCGGGGACCATCCACCTCTTATGATAGTATTATCCAGTTTCCTCCAGTTTCCTCCAGGTATTCTAGTAGACCATACTTGCATATCATGTGACAACTTCCTCTTTCCACATAGACTAGATTTCAAATGATGTAGATTTTTCTTATAGTTTTATAATCCATCAAGCATTTTCAGAAGACATATTTGTTGGAAAAAAACTGAGAATTTTACATTTTTTTCTCTTCTAAAAACTTTTTTTTTCAATAAACAGAAGTCTAGAGACTAAGACATTGATCTTGAGCCCCACATCCCAGTCATTTAACAACCATTTGTTGTGACAGTTCCAGACAGTGTTTCTACTACTGGGAATGCTTCACATTACAAATGTTTCAGTCACAAACAAGACAAATTCCCTCAAAATATTTGGATAGGGTAGAATATGTTCCAATTAGGACTGTAATCTACATCCCAGGGACCCATCTTCAGGAGTACCCTCCACCTGTGTTGATAGAAGGAGAGCTCTGCTCCTCCCCAAAGCCATTTGCCTTCAGCCCCACCCACCCTACTCACCACCTCCTTGCACCTTTTGGACACTGCTCAAATCTTAACTTTGCTGTGAAATCTTCTACTTCTTCATAGTTAGTGTCTCTCACCCCCAGAGGCTGCAACTTACTTTTGCCCCAGTGACATTCTGACAGAACTGTGATTCCTTTCTTGTTTGTCTTTTTTCCATCTGGTTAAGATCTCCATGAAGGTGGGGCCTCTGCCTTGCTCATCTTTCTATTTCTAGAACCCACTCTAATATTGAACAGGAAGAGGATGAAGACGAGAAGGCACATCCATGCTTACCTAAACCCCCAGAGCATTTAAGCTGTCTATAGACAGAGCAGACAGCTTTCCACTTGATGTCTTTTATCTAAAGCCATAAACAAAACAGATTATTGAAAGCGATGCCCTACAACTTCAGCACACCAGCAAGTACATTTACTTAGAGCAAAGTGTTTGCAATGCAGGTATGCTGATCCTGGCTTAGTGAAAATGTTGACAAAACAACAGGACCAGAATTCCTCACATGGTTATTGTCATGAGCCTGGCTCCTACCTGTACAGTATGTCTGAGTTTCTTTTTTGTTGAGGTGATAAAATACTTTGACAAAAGCAACTTTGGGGAGAAGGATTTGTTTTAGTTTATATTTCAAAGCGTAGCTTGTTGTGATATTTTATTTGTATGTTAATAAATAAATAAAGTTTGTCTGGGGATCAGAGGAAATAGCAAGCCATTAACACAGGTCAGGCAGAGGTAGCACACACACTTAATCTGATCACTTGGAAGGCAAGGTCTCTGTGTGTTCAAGGACACACTAGGGAACAGTCAAGCATGGTGACACATGCCTTCAATCTCAGTACCATACAGACCTGGAGGTCTGTACAGACAGGCAGAAACAAGGAAGTGAGGATCTGGGCTAAGAGCCAATGAGAGGGCAGAACAACAAGGCAATAAAAGCATGGGTAGACAGGAAGTCATAGCATTTTGGAGGCTACAGAGCTGGTGAGGTAAGGTGGTTGGTGGCTCTCACTATTTATCTAATCTCTAAGGCTTTCACCCCTATATTTGGCTCCTTGTTTTTTATTTAATAAGACTTAGAAATAAGCTTAGAAATTTGGCTATAGCTCATCCTGCTAGGTAAGTTAAGGCAGCAAGAACTTGAAGCATCTGATCACATTACATCCATAATCAAGAGCAGAGAGAGAGAATGAATTCATTCATGCTAGTGCTCAGAGTTCTCTTTCTCCACTCCTGTATAGTCCAGGATCCCCTGCCTAGGGAATGGTGCCACCCATAATGAATGGGTCTTCCCATCTCAGTTAATGGAAAAGACACACCCCAACCCTGAACATGACCAGAGGCCATCTTCCAAGTGATCCTAGATTTTGTCAAGTTGGCAGTTAATACTAACCATCACAAGGTTGTATGAATAAATCCAAAGAAATAGTTCCAATTTGATAAGAGGCTCTTCATTGCTTAAAGATTTTTTGAATTCCAAACTCTTGCAAGTATTAAGCTTTGTGAAAAGTTAATATACAGTAAAAGAGGGATTTGTTCCTCTATATGATATGTGTCATATTAGAATTTTTTCTCTTAAAAGTTCCTAATATTATTAAATACTGCATCTTAGAGATACATTAGATTCTTATGAGAAAAAAAAATGACCTGTAGGCATTGAGTGCTTCTATATCATTTTGGTTTTGGATGGAGTATTTGAGAATTGGATACTAAAGACTCTACTGCTGTGGCCAAACTCTGTCAGGGTTCCCAAACAGAAATGTCCTAGATGCTCTGCTATAAATAATCTCTGCCATCTCCTTTCAAGGTTTTGAGTTGTGATCAAATGCTCAACCACGTATTTCCTGGCGCCCTATTTCAGTGTGACACTGGTGACCTCAGAGCTTCCCTCAGTGCTGTTCTTGTGGCTTTTGAAGGTATTATAGACATTTTCATTTTGAAACAATTACTAAAATAATGTAAAAATAGGACAAAGAGCTTCACATATCCTTTACCTAGAGTTTTCTAGATATACACACCTGCAATAATTATAATGGTCAAAACCACAAAACCACTGCAAGTACAATACTGCTGTCTAATCTAAATACCTAACTTAAATGTCACTGCTGACCACTTTCTGGCCTTGGTCTAATTCACTGTACTTGGCTCTCGGGCCTCTTTAGTCTGGACAGATTGCATTGTCTCTGTCTTTATGTCCTTGGCAAATTTGAATGCTACTGCCCAATTCTTTTTAAGTGGCTCTTAGTTTAGGTTTGTCTTAACATTTCCTCATGACTAAACTTGGGTTCTGCAATTATTTTGGCAAAAATACAATACCAGAAGCTCAGTTAGCTTAAGGTACAAAACCTATTTTGTTCCAGAATAGAGATCATGGGAGGTCTAAAAATAAGGAGCCCTTACGTGTGTAACTGAATTCAGCTTAGCCTGCAATAATATTTTTTTATAGTTCAATTATAGTTTTTCTCTTCATCCTTTTCTTCTTTTTGATTTTATTCCTTCCCAAGGAGACAAACAGAACTGGCTCAGAAGTGTCAGGTTAAGGTATCCAATGCTGACAATTCACCTTGGGTTGCCAAGACAATCCAAGATGGAAAGATGATGATTTTCAGGCCAGAATCTAGAAAGGGGCCAGTTCGGCATGGCTGAGAATGTGACCTTCAGTAGGAGATAGGCATGGTTAAGTCTGTCACTGATAAGGTAATGGATTATGGTATGTTATATAACTTTTCTGAGCCCCATTTTCCCTATCTGCAAAATTAGAGTTGCTTTCTGGATTCACTGAGGATGGAGCACATAGCTTTGAGCTAGTCTTAATATTCGCTAGAACGCATATATGCAATAAAATCACACCCAAACACCACCCTCTAAGGATGGCCCTGGCTAATAGTCTCAGGTTCTGGGTGAAACATGATTATCCAGGCAACAGGAAGAAATGATTCTGTTCTCCCTTGTGTGCAGCAAGACCTATGTGGTGTTTCCGGGCCTAGAATGAGCCTTGCTCACTGGGGAAGCACAATCTTTCCATCAGAGATAAGTCTTACCACAAGGTGACTGTTCTCATGCCTATTCTTGTTAGAATGTCCCCCTCAGAAGCAGCTTCCCACTTCTGCTAACCACTCTGTGGTACATGCTCAACTGATATAGGGTCTTGGAGTAAAAAACTGACTGAAGACGGATTCACAAGAGAAAATAAATAGATGTGTATTAACATATGCATTGCATGTGCACAGGCTGAGCACTCAGGGATGAGTACCATGAAGGGTTGACTAGAGCTTGGACTTATGCCTTCCTAGGCTATAGATAGAGAGATTTGGACTTTTGTCTTGGGAAAACAAGTTATAGGAAGGCGACCAGGAGAGATACAGTAAAAAGGAGGCCTTGTTCTGCTTTCTCTTGAACCAGTCTCAGGGCCTGTGATGGGAGAAGACTGAATCTAGGAAGGCTGCAGAGACAGACAGCTATTCTACCTGGGATGGAGCATAGGAAGCTACACAGTGTGCTATCCTAGGGACCAACTTCTTAGCTCCACCTGATAGCCGCAGCCACAGTGCCACAACTGCTCATCTTCCAAGAGGAACAGGAAGATGGATTTTTAAATGTAAATCCCCTTGAATTTTGAGGACCAGTGACAAGATGAAAAAAATGATGCATGCCCAAGTAGGGGGATTCTGAGTTAGAGGTGAGCCAGGGTTGCTTAGTGAGATCCAATCTCTGAAAAACAAAACAAAATAAAACAAACAAAAACAAACAACCCCCAAGTCAAAAACTCAAGAAAGCATTTGTAAAAATTAAAACATTCTGATTTAGAATTTCAGAATCATAGAATGTGGGAGAAGTTGAGATCCATCTCATTTAATCCCCTAACTTTACAGAGAGAAAAATGGAGGCTTAAACTGAAGAAGTGACTCAGGTTACAAAGCTAGATAAACGTGGGTTAGGACTTGGATGGAGGTCAAATCATCTATTGATCAGCATTGCACAAAGGCCATCTTAAGTCCTCTGGGTTTGCTGCAGAGAGTGGCATTCAGACATTAGAGTAATGAAGCCCGGGGAATCATTGCTATGAATTTAGGGTTTGCCTCTGCCCTGGCTTTTCCTCTGGAAGTAGAGAAGAGTGAGTCGTCTCGTGTGATTTTACAGATGTGGTCCTGTAGCCTATGTTGATGGACACCTTATCTGCTGGGAATGTGTCACTGGCATCAGGAGTCACAGCTCTTCATTCTTGGGGTTCTTTTCAGAGGAAGCTACCCAGGTGAAGTCAGGATGTAGACTAACCCCGCAGAAAACAATTTCAGGACAGGTCAGTATTTTTAAAAAATGGCTTTTTGTTTGTTTAAGAAAAGGACAGAAGTGACACCCAAGAGTAGATACAGGTGTCTGTGGAGAGAGTGGTTCTAAGTGTCCTAAAAAGTTATGTAAACAGTGTATGTAGCTTTTGAGGTGACACTGTTCAAAGTATAGACTAGCTATTTGAATTCAAAAGATTAAGTAAAAACGCCTTGATATAATTATTCTTAGCTGATGATTTTTCTTTTTTTTAATTTTAAAATTAAAAAATTGTTGTTTATTTAATTTTTGTTTTTACATCTCAGTCAAAGTTTCCCCTCCCTCCCCTTTTCTCAGGGCCCTCACTGTTTCTCTTCAGATACAGGCAGGCTTCCTTAATGAATTTTTTCTTTCATCAGGTAAATTATAAAGTAGTTAATGAGGTGGCCTGTTCAGAAAGGAATGCTAATGATATAAAAATGTAAGTCAGAAAGTCTAAAAAATTCTTAGGGTCCATAGGTCACACAAGGATAATACACATATTTTGACTGTCAATATGGCTCATAAGTGTGTGTGTGTGTGTGTGTGTGTGTGTGTGTATGCGTGTGTGACAGAATTTCCTCAAAAACAGGAGCCTGGCCCCTTTTAGGCAATTTGGTGAGCTGTGTAATAAGTCTTAACTCTCAGCCAGTCAGCCAGTCACACCAGAGCACCTGGTCTCTCTTCTTTGTCCTGTTCCTCTAATTTTTCCTATCTTTCTACCCTACCTCAGGGGCAGTGGTGTGCCAGGAGAACACAGTTCAGTGGTCACTCAAATGCTTCTGAGTTGTCCCATCACACAGCTGCCACAGATAGTTTCCCATTCTATGGGAAATCACCTCTGTTGCCCCCCCACCCCCACCCCACCCCATTCATCTGAACCCAGGGCCTCCTTCCTCATTTCCTCTGAGGAATTTTCCCTTCTGTAGATTTTTCTTTGGACTGCCAGGTCACAAAAAACAACAAAAAGAAGGAAATGTTGTGGAATATTCCTTTACACTGTGTGAAGATGTGTCACTGTGATTGGTTTAATAAAAAGCTAAATGACAAGCTTAGGCTTGTCCCACTTGCTCCTATAACTTAAATTAACCCATTTCTCATCAACTATGTGTTGCCATGTGACTTACAGCTTTCTCTTTGCCTGCAGGTCTTGTTCCCTCTGCTACTGGCTGGTGATTTCTCCTATCTTCCTCCCAGCGCCCTCTCTGTCTGGCAGTCCTGCCTATACCTCCTGCCTAGCTATTGGTTATTTAGCTTTTTATTAAGCCAGTCACAGTGACACATCTTCACACAGTGTAAAGGAATATTCCACAACACCCTTCATCCTCTCTGCTCCCGTCTCTTGCCTCCAGACTCTGTTTACCTAGTCTTCCCAACACTTTTTTTTCTTAAGTACATTTTATTTTTAAACTTTTTCTGTTTGTGTGTGTGTGTGTGTGTGTGTGTGTGTGTGTGTGTGTGT
>CABHPQ010175596.1:0-38047 GCA_902168405.1 Peromyscus aztecus
CATGAGGTTTACGTGTGAGGAAAGGGAGCTATGGGTACGTCAAGTCAGAACCTATTTGGGTGGCAAGAGCATCCCGGGGGCACGGCTGGGTTTGAGCATCATTGAGTGTAATAAAGACTACAGCTGACAGCCGCTGGGACCTCATCGCTGCCACCATCACCATCTTCTAACTCTTACAAGATCTTAGGCTGGAATTCTGACCCCAGGCAGCAGAACTGGGAGACTAGGATCTGGCAACTGCTCAAGCTCTCTCCTGGGAACTCTTGGTGTGTCTAGCCCTTTATTCCTTCCTTCTGTCCTCCCTCCTTATTAGGGTCCCCGTCCAACCGTGTCAACACAAATACATGCAACACTAAGCTGCTTAATGAGAAATGCAGAGAGCCAGGCATGGTGGCTCAGATCTGTAATTCCAGCACTTACACAGCTGAGCATCGCAAGTTCGAGGCCATCTTGTGTGGCATTATGGGTTTCATTTCAGCTGGAGCTCTATGGCAAGATCCTGTCTTAAACACAGCGAGAAATACATTTTATCCAGTAGAATTTTAACCTGTAATTAATATTTAAGTATCAAATTATTTAACATTATATTCTCTCCTATCAAGCCTTTCAGACATGGCATGTGTTAAATACAAGTTCATCCTGGTTTGGCCTTAGCCGCATTTCAAGTAGCTGTAAACTGTGGGTGGCAGCGGCTGCCATCAGGACAGTAACTGCTCCCTGTGACCTTCTGGGTGGCTGATGCTTGGTCTGTAGGGTCTCTCTGTCAGTCAGTCTTTCCTTTCTGTGGCTGCCCCTCAGAAGTCTCTGGTAACCCGCTTACCTTCCAATCAGCTCCAAGGCTTTGTCGGTTTTGCATTTCCTTTCCCAGCTCCACCTCTAGGGGGCAGCTCCAAAAGGTGTCCCAGGGAGCCCTCTAGTGACTGCTCTCGGTATGCACAGGACTCTGCAAAAACAACCCTGGGGGGAAAAATGGAAATAAATTGAATTAAACAAATAAGGCATCCAAGTCCCATTCCAGGGGCTCTATGAGTTCCAGATGACTCAGCAGCTCTCCCAGTCATTTCCGTAGCACAGTACGAGGCAGCGAAGTCACCCCTAAGTCAGCTGTGCTCTAAGACGGTCACTCGCAGGGGTTTTCAGCGGAGCCTCCATCGCCCTCTCATGCCACTGGCAAAATTCAGCTTTCTAGAGAAGCGTCTTAAGGCTCTGCTTCTCTTGTTTACTCCCAAAGCCCTCAGGGCGTAACAGACATATGCTAATCCGCCATTAGTCTAACACTAACCTTTCCTCATGGAGCTCATAGGCACAGGTAAGCTGACCCATCCCAGAACCAGGAGCAGACATGCCTGGACTTGGAGCATCAGTGTATCCAGATGGTAGGACTGACTCCATCAATGCATGACGGCCCCTGGACCAGGGGAAAGGGGACAATGGGATTCCAGAGACAGTTTTATGAGAGCTTCTGAGCAAGGACTCCCTTCTCTCTAAAGTGCTTGTACTGGAGGAGACTATTCTCTCTCCTCCTGCATGTGGTAGGTACATCCAAAGTGAGAAATTTCAGTGGCCATTTTTGCTGCCAAGAAGAGACTGCACCCTGCATCCCCAAGAGTGACAAAGCCAACACAGAGGCATGGAGGCAGCCTGGGGGAACTCTACAGAGACCAGCTGGGACCACAGTGTCTGCACTCCCGGGTACATGATCAGTAAATAATGCGGTGGATAGGACGTCGGGGAGGTATGTGTGACTTGTAGGAGGACTACCTTGTACTGGATGAAGCATCCAGAAACTTCTCTGCATAATCTACAAGCTACTGGTAACGGACAAAAAGTGAAAGTTCGTGGAATTATTTTTATGCAAACACACACACACACACACACACACACACACACACACACGCACACGCACACGCACACGCGCGCACACACACACACACACACTGTGGGGGGTGAAGCCTGATGCTCTTAAATTAGGTTTGATAAGTTGGATTTATACTAAACTTGGCAGGCTGAGGTGGGTAAAACAAGGTACCCGCTTTCTCCTCTTAGAACAAGGGACAGGGACTCAGTTTGACATGAAGTTAGAAACATTGTTTTAAAAAGTGAGCTCCCAGAAGTCAACAGACTGAGATTTTAACTCGAAATAAAGAGAAATGACAGTTCTGAAAAACAAGTCTTGGGGAGCTTTGTGTTGGAAGGATTTTCTCTGGCCCCTGGTGTAGAAGAAAGTTTCTCCGGTCCTACCTTGCCCAGAAGTCCAGATGAATCTCTCCCACCTGTGGTCCTGCAGCTGCTAATAAAATAATCACTCAGAGGCTTATATTAACTGCAAACTGTGTGGCCTATGGCTTCAGCTTCTTGCTAGCTAGCTCTTTCATCTTGAATTAACCCATTTCTATAAATCTATATGTTGCCATGTGACTGTGACATCTCGTTGCTCCTTCCGCGGCGGGCTGGTGTCTCTCCTGACTCTGCCCTTCTTCTCTCTCTGTGTCTGCTTAGATTTCCTGCCTGGCTGTAAGCTTTTTTGCCACGGGCCAAAACAGCTTTATTTATTATCCAATGGGAGCCCCACATATTCACAACATCCAGAAAGACATCCCACAGCACCCTGGTGTAGATGATCTGAGTGTTTAGCAGCTTGCTAATCTCATTTGGGACCAGTGGGAAGATGATGAAGCCATGAAAGCCGCAGCATGCCATAGAGCAGGCTGGCCAGCCCCTCCCTCCCTTCTCCTGACTGCAGCTTTACAACCTCCAGCCTATAGGAAGGGGAATGAGGACAGGTTACTTACCACAGGGTCATCTTTGTCTATGGAAAAGCAGTTTCTTAGCCCTGACCTAACATGGTCTTGATTTGTAGCCCAGGCTAGCCTAGAACTCTTGGTCCTCCTGCCTCAGCCTTGCAGAGGCTGGTGTTACAGGTGTGTGTCAATCAGGCCCGGTCCTCACTTACCTCTCACGATCTACAAGACTCCACCTAGACGTGGGGCGCACTGACTAGGCCAGGCTGGCGGGCCCCTGAGGCCCAGGGATCTGCCTGTTTCCACTTGCCCAGCACTGCGTTACAAGAGTGTGCCACCGTGCATGCCCACTGTCCCCATGATGGCAGGACAAGAGCGTCACTGACCGAACATCACCCCAGCCCTCATTTGTGTCACGTTTACCAAGGACAGATGGGGGGGGGGCTGGACGAGGGAGCAGAGCGGACAAGTGACTGGCCCCTGGGTTCAGTTTTAATCTCTGTCGTTTACCGGTGTGTAACCTTTGTGAAGTCATTTATGGGCTCTGGTAGGCAGTGCCTGTGTGCAGAGAATGAAGGAGCTAGAAGAGTTTGGGGAAGACACACGCTGTAGTCACATACATGACCCATGATCTGTGTTCAGGATCCAAGGCTCATTTAGCTCACAGGTGAACGCTTCTGATAAAATACGATTCTGGAGAGATGATGCCCTCACTGGTGACAAAGGCGTGGTTTGTTGGCTGATTTGGTTTGTCTGTGGCAGTGTTGACAACCCAAAGGAGACAGCTATACAGACCTTGATTCGGTAGGAGCTTCACTGCAATAAAAAAAAAAACTGGCTATTTAGATTTTACTTTGTATTCGAAATTTCAGCATTGGAAATGCCTATTTGTAATATGAAAAAGAGTCCATCCGGGCTGGAGAGATGGCTCAGAGGTTAAGAACACTGGCTGTTCTTCCAGAGGTCCTGAGTTCAATTCCCAGCACCCACATGGTGGCTCACAACCATCTGTAATGAGATCTGGTTCCCTCTTCTGGCCTGCAGGGATACATGCAAACAGAACACTGTATACATAACAAATAAATAAATCTTTAAAAAGAAAAAAAAAAGAAAAAAAAGAAAAAGAGTCCATCCAATCAAGTAGACATAAATAAGTATAACAATCCTTTGAAGAAGTATGAACGACTGTGACAGGCTGAAGATAGAGTCTATCAGCAACAAGTGGACTCAGGTTCACATTCCTCACTCGGTGGTGTTGTTTGGTTATTTGGGTATATATGGATAAGCTTCCCTCAAAGATACACATACATGCACGTGAATACGTGCAAGTATACACACACACACACACACACACACACACACACACACACACACACACTATTGGGTGCACTCTGATTCTCCACTTTTCTGCTTTGTAGGCTTTTCCTGAATACTCCCTGTCCTCTTGAGCAGCAGAATTGACTCCTGCGACTCAGTACATCAACATGATAGGATGGGGGGGGGGGGACTATTGCACTTGTCTTTTGAACAAGGACTTAGTGGCACTTCAGGGGAAATGGGATGAGTTTAGAGACTCCCTGGATTTAAAAGGACTTCAAATGATAATGTATTTCATGTAAATAATTTTCAAGACCTTGTAAAATCTTTGAAAACAGGATATTATAAAGCAACTCATTAATACTGTTAAGAAGACAAGATTCCCCCACTCCCCATTCCAACCCCCACCCCACTTCCAGAGTTGCAAACATCTCCACGACAGGAATAAACAACACCCAAGGATGGACGTGAACATGATCCCTCATACTCAGGGGAGAGGTCTCAGAGTTGCTTTGGACAAAGAAAATAATACCCGTGTGTGTGTGTGTGTGTGTGTGTGTGTGTGTGTGTGTGTGTGTGTGTTTTAAGGTCATTGGGGGGCTGGTGGGCTTAATAATGTTTTTCCCCAAAGATATTTTTGAAGATACCCACTTATTTAAGAGCATGTTATCATGTTAGACAAGAATGGCTGCGATGTGTTCTGCTTTCCTGGAACAACCTGTGAGTGAAAGAGTAATAAGCTGACCCAGTGGTATCGAGAGCTAGACAAATGTTACAAATATTTCCCCCAATGTTTGGGTTTTTCTAAACTAAAAACATTTTGCCCTAATCTCGTTCCTCCTGATTTTTAACAAGCCATTTGTATTTAGAGGGAATTTTATTTCATATGTGTTTAACTGGCTTACACATATGTGGCATCGTAGGTGACTGAGAACCCTGTGTTTGTCTTAAAGTCTGCTTGTCTCACCACACAAGCCAGGGTTCTATCAAAGGCTCGCATCTGAAAGTCTTATTGCCACAGATTCTTACAGTGACTTTAAAATTGCAGTTGTAGGGGAGACAGAATCTAGGCAGGTTGTCACCCCACAGGATGGTGTTTCAAGTTTCAGGAAGAAAGAGCTGTCACTGAAGTAAGGCAGCCTGTAAACTTGACAGAACTTCCCACTGAAACCTGGACTGGACATAAACGACAGGCACCCATGACCGGGGCAGTCAGACAAAAAAAGTCTCAGCTCAGATTTGAAATCATCCAGTGTGGTTGCCTCCCTGAGTAAGACCACGTCCAGTAACACCCCAACAAACCACAACAGAACCTTCAAATCAAATGTAACAGCTGCAGATTTCTACTTAGAGAGTGTGCTGGAAGAGCGGCTGAAATCACACCAATGTCAATCACACAGACTTGGGGAGAGAGTTTTCCTTTTACTGAATGCCTCCTACAGCCCAGCAGAATGCCCAGCTTTCTCCTTTGTGAGCATTCACTATGGGTGTGGACAAGACAGGCATGTGGAGCTGACGTGGAGTGAGGGGGACTAGTGCCCAGATTAAAACACAGTGGTCAGAGCCTGGATGCACTCTGGCTTTCACACAGCTGCCTTTTTTTTTTTTTTTTTATAATGGGCACAGTGCTAAACACCTGTGGCTGAGCAGTAGATCACACACACACACACACACACACACACACACACACACACACACACACACAGACACACAGACACACCACTGTGTCGTCATTTCCTGACCACACTAGAAACCACATTTCAGCTCACTGCATCCTGATATAAAATACCAAGGTGTGCAAAGGCAGCACACACTAGCTCTCCTGAGCTGTCAAAGCTGAGGGCAGCTCCAACAGTTCCCCCAGGATGAGGGTAATGACTGCAGACTGGGCCTGGACCAGCCACTGGATGCCCGGCCAGCTTTCAAAATAATCCTGTGTGGGAGGGAAAACTAACACATTGCTGAATGTCTTCTCCATCCAAGGCTTGACATGTTAATTAGGTCATTTAATCTACCAAAGGCCCTCGAACTGATGTTTTGAAACCTGCTGTCATCACTTTCCAAGGTGTTACATAATAAACACGTGAATAACTCTATAACTTTTCAGTGATTACATGGCATTATACCCAGTGAACATACTATAATTTCTTCCGCACTCCCTTTTTTTGGTACAGTGTGAATGTTTTAATTCCTTGTTACTGCAGATAATTGCAACAGTATACTCTCTTTTTATAAGGTTATTTTTTCACCTGTATAATAGTAGAATTTTCATATGTATGTCACATTATTTCTTGATACATGACATTAATTTATATTCCCTGCCCAGATTATAAATTCTCTTATTAAACTATTATCTCTTTTAGGTGTGGAATTAAACCTCTTTTCCATCACCACACGTCACTGAAGATTATAGAAATCTTTTTAAAAGATTCCAATCTTTATTAACTATGTGCACATCTGTGTGTCTTTTAAACTATGTGTATCTGTGCATGTCTGTGTAGAGATCCCCTGGAGCTGGAGTCACACGAGGGTGTGACCCACCGGATTCAGATGCTGGGAACTAGGACATTCTGCAAGAGCACCACTGACTCTTAACCGCCTCTCTAGCGCCTATAAATCTTATTCTGTGATCTTGAATTGTCGGGAGTTTCTTGTTTATTGGCTCTTTCTGTTCGTTTGCCTTTTTTCCGCTTCCTTTGGTGTTGAGAAATCAATCCCAAGTCCGTGAGTAGGCTAAACATCATCGGTGGTACCACTGAGCTACCTCCCTGACTCCTATGTCTTTGCTGTGGTTACAAGAGTTCAGTTCTTAGATTTACCAATTGTGATTTTTTTAGTTTCATATGCTCACTTGTTTTTCAGGTCTTGCTACAATTCCCCATTTAAAAATTCCTTATGAAAATTTTTAATAGCTGGGTATAATGTTTGCATCTTTTTCTTTTTTCATTTTCGTGTGATAATGTGAGCATTTGAAGTCATGATTATGCCCCTGAGTACTGTTTTGATCACATCCTATAGAATTTAAAATGTAATGGTTTATTTCTCAGAAAGGCTTCAATTGCAGTTTGATTGCCATTGTGAGTTGACAATGAGTTGCAAGAGTAATTTTAATGCCTAAGCAGATGGAGGATTTTGTTTTGTTTTTAACTTTTATTTCTAATTTCTGATATTGCTTTATAATGGTCTAGGAAGTGGGCCTGTCCATCTCATTTGATTTCTCAAGAAGTTATTAACTTAGGACATCAGTTTCCAACCCATTGTTATTGATTAACCAATGTCAACACTTAAAAAAAAATCTAACTCTTCGTGGAAATCACAGTAACATAAAAGGCAAAAGCAGAGCACTTACACTTGAATGGAGAATTGAGAAGCCTAGAAAAGTCCATACGCATGACTCCTTGGCTTTGACAATGATGCCCCTACATACCTCTGTGAATGCCTAGGGCTTCACAGAACACACTGTTTTCAGCATATGATCAATAGATGTGATAGATGGATTCTTAGAAATAAGACATCTTTTCAAAAAGATCAATACATTACTACTAACTTGAGCTAACTGACCACAACTAAATCATTCTTATTTAATTTTTGTCAACACATGTCATAGCTTGTCAAAGATAACAGAAAGTATTATGGTACCTATTGATAATCTTCAACCAAATGATGTATTTCTATGACTTTCTCCTCCCCATATTAGGAAAACAAAGACTTCAGTGTTGTAACAATATACTATGAAATATGGTTTAAACTAGGGCTTCTTGAAACTGGGAATGTGGCTCAGAGGTAAAGAACTTGCTTAGCATGTAAGAAGGCCAAGGTTTGACTCTTGACACTTTGCCAACTTCCTAAAATAATACAAATTAAAACCTAAGCCAAGTTTTTCAAAATTGAATGTGCATAGGAATCACCTAAGACATTTTTTTTCCTTTTGGGGGTTGAACATACTATTTTAAAAACTATTTTATAGATAAAACAACACTCAGAAACACTGTGCAACTTACACAAGGTTGCACAGCTAACAGTACACAGACACAAGCTTTGAATAACGCCCTACAGCATCTTCCTCCTCACAAAGGACACTTTGCATTCTTCTCTCAGTCTCTCCCCTCCCTGTACCTGCCCCTGCCTCCTGCCCGGAACATCACAAACCCTTCTCTGTTCCATGCACTATAACCAGACTCTGGTTTCAGATCAGTGCTTCAGGTATGTACACACACACACACACACACACACACACACACACACACACACACACACATACACACACAGTGCATTTTTAAGTAAACATAAAATACGTGGCTTTTTTTCAAACATCCTTAGTGTTATTTATCCTTCCTTCCTACCCCCTTGTCTTCCACTGGCCTCCCTCTCCCCTGCCAGCTAAATCCTTGTCCTGTTTTTCCGAGTTCCCCTTCATAGCACATCCCTCTCTCTAAGACCCCCCCCCCAACATGGTCACTTTTTACTTTCCTGGTTTCTGAAATGACTCGTTTGTTTGTTTGTTTTTTCATAGTATATGTACCATTTCTTTTCTCTTTAAATTTTAAACTTTTTTTTTTAGGATTTTATATGTGAATACTGTTTTTACGTCATTTCCACCCCCTCTCTCCCATTTGCAACTCGTCCCATATTCCAGACTTTCTGTCACATCCATAGTCTCCTCCTTAATTATTGTTACACACACACACCCCCACACACACACACCCTGATGAGTCCCTTAAGTGTTGCTCATGTGTGTATGTGTTTAGGGCTGACCAGTTGGAACTGGATAGCTTACCAGGGGGTTATCCCAGGAGAAGACTGATTCTCCCTGCTCAGCAGCCATTAACTGCCTGTAGTTCTTCATCGAGGGGTGAGGCCTGGGAGATTTCCCCTAGCACATGGCTTCAGGTTCTTGCCTGTAACTGGGTACATTGTAGATGTATCTCAGGAGCTGTGGGCAGCTTGCACACATCCTGGGTGAGCTATTCTCTTTTTCCTTCTTTGCATCCACCTGTTATAAACAGATTGATGAAAGACAAAGTCCTGTGTTTCCAGGATCCTGAAGGATTTAATCTGCTCAATGACTTGACCAGTTTCACTAACAGAGCCGGGGAGGTTCAAAGATCCAGCCAGCCCCGATGCTCTCTAAGTTTGCCACTCGGCTCATACATACATGAATTGTGTGTGTGTGTGTTAAAAACTGTCTCTTCAATTTTTAAAAATACACTGTGCTCCCTCTCCTCTGCTACATTATTGTGACTGAATGTTTGAAACTTGAAATCTCTCTTTCTCTCTTCCAAAGTCTGTTCAATTCTCTTCCAGCTGGAAAAACACACACAGGTCAATACTTTTTTATTCCTCCCCTATCTTCTCTATATTTGTGTGTTTTTCTTTTTTTGGAGATACCGGTAATATTTTGGTTTTAGTTTTGCTCCAATGTTCATCCTTTTTGCTCTTTCTATGATGATTTGATGATGTGGTTAGGTGGAGTTGCATTAAGACTTAATCATCAAATGACTTTAACAAGAAATCCAGTGGTGATTTAACCGTCAGAGACTATTTTGTCTGCAACTATGACCAATTAATAAAGTCCTACTTTACCACAATGGCCAAAGACCTTTGATCATTTCCCTAAGAGTCAACAATCTAAAAATCTTAAAACAATTTTTTTGAGAGGGGCATTACTAAGGCCTTGCTCTGTATCACAGTCTAGCCCTGAACTACACAGTCTTCTTGCCTCAGCCTCCCGAGTGTTGGGATTACATGTATGAGCCAACAGGCTTGGCTACTAACTGTTTTTTATTAGTCTACACAGTCTAAAAACTGAAAACCCTTATTTGCTTGGTCTCAAGAAACTATTCTCAATTCCTTTTAAAAAAAATCCATCTGGTCCACATGAAGACTTAAAATTCAGACACATTTTTGAAACCAAGTCTCAGTCTACATTTCTTTTTCAAAGATGTCATGTATGGCTCCTTTGTATGAAATTAGACTAAAGTTATCCGTTTATCAGGAAATTTTACTTCCTTTCTTCCAATAGGAAATTGCTATTCATACCAACATTTATCGAACAAGATACTTCATTGTCATTTGCTAGAGATTAATTAAAATAAATAGACAAATGTGCAACATTTGTGATGGGAAGAGTTTCCTTTAGCTATGCACTGAGCAACCTCCCAAAGCTACACATAACAGACCCAATCTTGTTCACAATATTTTTTTAGAGATGGAAAGAACAGTGACTGCTAAAAATGGTAGGTTTCTCCTGAAACCTCACTAAAATGAAAGTACAAATCCTTTAAAGGATTCACTCATGAGAACAATGAGAAAGAGAGAGAAAATGGTAATTAAAATCATGCAGGCTAGAAAACATGAGAATGGATAATAATTGATGCTGCAGACTTTGAAAACCTGAGTGATGCTGTCAGTGGGGAAGGCCATGAACAACTCCCTTAAAGTGTAGCAGTGGTTCCCAACCTTTCTAATGCTGCGACCCTTTAATCCAGTTCCTCATGTTGTGGTGACCCCAGGCATAAAATTATTTCCATTGCTACTTCATAACTGTAATTTTGCTACTGTTATGAATCATAATGTAAGTATCTGTGTTTTCTGATGATCTTAGATGACCCCTGTGAAAGGGTCATTCAATCCCCAAAGGGGTTGTGATCCACAAGTTGAGAAACGCTGGTGTGGACACTGGCTGCCCAGGAACACAGTGGATTTTTGAATGACAGTGGACTAAAAGCAGGGGTAGTTTTCAATCATCTGGATTTATCTCAGCTTCCTCACATAGCTCCCACTCAATGAAGCCTGAGCCTAGCATTCCCTTACCTTGGTCGAAGCCTGAAGGCTTATTTGAAGGACACGGTAGATTCTGAAATGGAAAAAACCACACGCAGTCAAGAAGGGCAACATGTGTTGACAATAAGTAAATGCTAAAGTCTCCATTCTGTCTCAGCTCACCAAGCATCGGTGCCCAGGCCTGTGCCTGACAGGAGAGCCAATATCTCTTCCCTTGATATATGAGCATCCCAGCAAAATACCGGACAAGTTTATTGATGCCATGGGTTTCCAGATTATGCTATGTGTGTTCCAAATACTAGTCATGCATAGAGTTGTCTTTCAACTTTTAAGAATCTCCTTATTAAAAAATAAGAAGATAACTAAGGTCAAAAGACATGAAGAAAGTCTCAGACACAAAAAATAGGGAATAACGTTCACAAACAACAAAAATCAAGACAAGAAACAGAATCCATGCAGAGAGCTGGAAAAGCAAATTATCGATGTTCTCTCAGGAATTAGAAAAGACACTGGCCCCATTCAACATAATAAAAAGGCAAAAAAAAAAAAGAACAATGGATTAAAGATACTGTAACAGAAATGAGAAAACTGAATAAAGATGTCAGATTATAAAACAAAACTATCTAAAGAAAAAGAAAAACAAAACCAAATGAAAACACCTTTACTGGGAGAAAAAGACAGTACTTACCGGGCGGGAGACCCTGCGGGTGTGAACTGGGTTTCTCGGGGTGAGGCCATTCTCTGCACTCTGGTGGTGCTCACCCCTCTACACGAAGGCTGGAACCTTACTCAACGTTGGAATGAAGAAGAGGAAGGAATAGGGAACGAACATGAGTAAGAGGCTTGGTAAGATGAATAACGCTGAAAAGCTTAGTTTGAGAACACTAGAGAATGGAGAAACTGAGGCAGAGTTTGGGGTAGATAAGAATAATAGCACAGGCATCTATGGAAACCCAAATTAAGGAAATTATGTGAAGCCAATTGTGTGGTGAAAATTGTATTTCCCACATGACTCAAGTTCTAAGTGGCTTTTACATAAGAATGATTATGTCTACATTGTTTATGTAGAAAATGTAAGTGGAAAGACACTAGACAGAGAAAAAGGAAACTAAACCCTTGTCTTCCTTATAATGGGCAATCTAAGATGTCTGAAGGCTGAAAAAGCAAACGGTGTGCTGCTTGGAAACGTGACGACAAATCCTTTAAAAAGTGAACATACTTTCAGAAATGGGAAGACGGGGGAGGAAGGAGACAGTTATCTCATCTCTTGTTGTTGTTGTTTTTTATTACTATTATTAACAGGCCTTGAAAAGCAATCTGATTATACAAATGATGAAAGTATATTCATATTTCAACAACACTAAAAATCTACTGTGCAAATAGAATTATAAAAGTGGACTTGTATCGAGGGAAGACAAGTTAGAAAGTATCCAGGAAAGAAAAATGACTGCACAAGAGAGAAGCAGACAGCCCCCACCATGGTCCCACTCTCTAAAATTATACTGGGTTTGCAGAGAACCTGGAAATGTCGAGCATGCAGGGTAAACTGAACTGCAGGAGGACGCTGCTAACCCGGCTAGGCACCTCATCCTGTCAGAATGCAGCCTCCTCCAGAGATGCGCAGGATGAAGTAATTCTGTAACTTGAGTTGGGGAAGAATAAAAGTAGACACCACTTAAGGAAATCTTACTGGGTTTGAAGAAGACCCAGGGGTGAGAGAGCACTGTGTTTCCACACCTGCCCCAGTCAGTGCCAGCTTCCCTGCGCCTCTTCCCAGGCGGCCCCTTTCACCTCCCATGCTGCACCTGGTGATACCTGCTGCCTTCCCTCATCCGATGATAAACCAAGAGCTATTCTAGCAGTGTGGGAAAATCCCTTTTCTCTCTGTTTCAGCACAGTCAAGGTTAGCATTTCAAGAGTCTATTGAGAAAGCACATTAAAAGGAACAAAACAAACTGGCAAAACCATAAGAGCAGTTTTCTTTCCAAAGCCTAAAGTCATTCGACAACTCTCTGGTCAGAGATGGTGTGTCTTAATCGGTGCCCTTTATAAAACCCTGCTTCACTTTCCTTCTCCAGCTTCAACTTTATCTCCTAATCTTGGTCCAGATCACACATCTAATGGAGGAGAAGAAAAGAGTAGTGTAGGATTATATAATGGGAAGGAAGTTTCCAGAAACAAACTAGAGTGAAAAAGAGAATAAATAATGATTTTTTATGGAAGATTTGATCTGTTTAAACAGATATAAGTGAATTATCACTTTGAGAACTTCTTTTGTTTTTTAATTTCTGTCTTAAGCTTGAAAAATTCTTTCTTCTTTCATTTCTTTCAACTATAGTAAAAGATTGGCTTATGTAAAAAACAAAACAGTAGATACTTGGCAGGTCATCTTCCCCCTGCCCCCATCTCTGGTATCTTTGGGAGTCTTGCTGGCATTGAACTTGAGGATTCGCTGCCTCAGTCACCTCTTGCTAATACAGAAGTGGTCCTGATCAGAAAGTACACACTCTTTACAACAGCGCCTCCATGGTCAGGAAGACACCCCTTAGGAACTCTCTTTACAGTGATGTCTTCTGCTGCATTTTCACCGAGACAAAGTCTGTCATTTCCATTATGGTGGCTGTGACTGAGACCTTCATATACCAGGGAAAATAACTGAGTGATTTTCAGTTGACCATGAGAATACTATCTGTTGTTTGGATTACAGATAAAGACCAAGGCCTGTCCTTTTCATTCCCTGACAACTGCTTTCTAAAAAAAAAACCCAATAGAATTGTACCAAATATAAGAAGTACTATGTGTTTATGATAGCAAATGTCATTGAATGTGGACTTCTGATGGAATTTCAGGGGCAATGTCAGGATTTTTGTCACTGTAGTTTTTATATTTTATGCCTATTGTTTGGATTAGCATGGAAACATTTTATGTTAGCTTCAATTTTGTAAAAATTGTTACATATAAACAAACACAATGAACTGGAGAGCTGGGCTGTAGGTTTGGGGAAGAGTGCTTGTCTAGCATGTTTGATACACTTGGGTCAACCCCCAGCATGACCAAAAACACATAAGCAAAACTGAGTGAACTAGTATTTCTCTTTTCCAGTCCAAAAATGCATAGACAGGCAATCATGAAATCTGTGGAGTTCTTTGGGTAGTACTGAAATTTTAACATTAAACCTTTCAGTCTACAACCACTAGTACATCTTTGCACCGATGTTTGACCTTTAAAATTCTTACTCAGTGTTTTGTAGTGTGTGAGCATGATTTCACCCAGATGTGAAATCTAAACTAGTCAAACTTAGAGGACAAGAGTATGGCTGCTAGGGGTGTCAAGAGAGAGAACTCAAAAGTAGTTAATCTGTGAGCATAAAGTCAGCTCTACAAGTTGGGGAAGCCTAGAGACCCACAGTACTGCACTGCTCCCGGCAGTGTGTTATACACATGCTCTTAAAGGAGCAGAGCTCAGGTCAAGAAGTCATTACCATGCTATAATAAAATAAAGTTAAAATCTCCAAAGCTAGAGAGTCCATGAAAGTGATTCACGGCTCTCTTCTTAGTAATGTGAATTCCACATTTCCCAAGTAAAGAGTAAGCAACTTTGACTTCAGGGTGAAGTCATTCTCAAGCCCCATAACAACTTGCAGAAATGTCTGGTGGCCTAAGAATGTCTTTCTGTCCCTGGTATGACATGTGTAATATAGTTCTCAGGTCTTCATGAGTAGTGACTGGTCAGTACTAAGGCCTGAGTCATCTTGAGTGAAGTCCCCAGGCCTTGGAGAGCTGCTTCTGAAGACTGTAAACCCAGAGAAAAGTAATTCTGAAAACAAAACAGGATGGAGAACTATTACAGGAAGAGCATGGCCGTCACCTACTCTACAGTTTACAGTGGTGTGTGACGACAGAATGTCAGGTTGACCGTCTCTGCAGGTGAATAACCAAGTGAAGTGTTATTGCTTCATTGAGCAGCAGCCCAGACCAGCTTCCACCTCAATTAGTTGAAGAAGACTAGGCGATGACTGTTTGGAAACCTAGAGCAGCCAAAATCTCTACAACCCAGAGCCAGAGGATTCAAAATCTCTACCCACTAAGCAATGGTAGACTGGGATCGGTGATTGCCACACATGGCCTTCACCCCATCCTCCCTCCCTCTTTTGTGTGTCCACTGGCCCAGCCTTATGTGACATCTACTTTGACCTGGGTATTTCTTTCCCTTCCAGGAAGTTCTTAACATTATCAGTTTTTGATACATGGCTCTATCCCTTCTCACAGTAGCCTGGATTGCAGTGGTCCCCTTCTACAGTAGTGTTTACAACTGACTTTAGGAGCACTTTTATTCTAGGAGAAAGGAAGACAGACCCAGAGGGCTGGCTTTTATTAAAGAAACTGGGTTGCTAGTGTCATTACTTTCGTCCTGACTTGGAAGAAGTATTTAACAAGGGAAAATATGCCTTTTCTATACCAAGGACATCATCTCATGATAATAGATTTGAAAAATGATCAAATGGGTAATTAGCATTAAATGTGTGGAGCTTCACACCACAGGAAATGATTGAGAAAAAGGCAGGCATTGCCAGCTTTACACTTGGGCATAAGCCTGTTGCTGAGTCTCTTAGAAGAAAAAATTTTAAAAATTGTGTTAGACAAATCAAACCTTAGTTATTAGCTAGCCAGAGGCAACACATTTGAAACTTAAAGTCTGTCTCTAATCACTACACTGTAAGTAGTTTGTTCGATAGCTTTAGGCAAGTCATTTGACCTCTTAGTGGTTCATATTTCCTCATCTTCAAAATGCGTGCATTAGCGGTAGTATTCATGAAAAATTATCACAAAAGACTTGGGAAATATTGATGTAAAGTAATGATGTACTTCTTTTATAAGACCTACTACTGATTTTGCTGTCTTGTACATAATAGGCAACTCAGTGAATGTTTATTATATTGATGGATGAATGGATCAATAGCTGGACTGATGACTGAGTAGGCAAATGGATGATTTAAATATGCTTTGTGATATTTTATTTACACAGGCTATTCTAGAATATTTTATGACATGTGCATATCTGTCTTAGTTAGGGTTTTATTGCTGTGAAGAGATACCATGATCACAGCAACTCTTATAAAGGAAAACATTTAATTGGGGATGGCTCATAGTTTCAGAGGTTTAGTCCATTATTGTCATGGTAGAAAGCATGGAGGCATGCAGGCAGACATGGTGCTGGAGAGGTAGCTGAGAGTTCTACATCTGGAAGGACAGGCAGCAGGAAGAGAGAGAGAGCTACTGGACCTGGCTTGAGCTTTTGAAACCCCAAAGCCCACCCCTAGTGACACAGTTTCTCCAACAGGGCCACATCTCTTACAACAAGGGCACACCTCCCAATAGTGCCACTTCTTATGAGCCTATGGGGGCCATTTTCATTTCAACCACCACAGTGTCTGTGTACACACTTAAAACATTGTCGGATCATCCCCGCTCAGTGCTGGTGGGGTCAGTCTTCCCTTTCCACTCCTCTCTGTCCCTTTCCTCTCACTCTTTGCTCATTCCCATCCCTTTCTGCAGGAATCCCTTACCCTTTAACCTCTAACTCCTTAGATAACCTCATCTCCTCCTCCTCAGCCATTCACTGCCAACCCAGATTGTCCATGGCTGGTCTGTAAAGATGAGACAAATAAAAACATTCAGCCACTCATACATAGAGCTGAGGGAAAGAAGATCAGTGCTCAACAGTGGTGTTCCAATCTGTCTGTCTTTCCATATTAATCCAGTCACTAACAACTGACTCAGAGAAAAAGGGCATCCTCATGACCTCTGGGGGTGTCTCCAAACAACTGATCATGAGGATAGTTTTTGAGAAAGTTCCTTGGCTCTGGAAGGTCAGCCAGCAATCAGCTACACAGCACAGCTTACCTAGCTGGGCCTGGTGGCATAGACCCATGCGCACCCCCAGCCACTGAAGAGGCTAAGTCAGGGAGAATACAAGTTCATAGTCAGCTTGAGGAACTGAGTGAGATCCTGTCTCAAAATAATAACAACAATGGAGATAAAAGAGTTCTTGGGATATAGTTCAATGGTAGAAGGATTGTCTAACACACACCAGACCACAGGTTCAATCCTCAGTACTGAGAGAGAAACGGGGGTGGGGGTGGGGTAAAGGGGTGGGGGGGTTGGGGGGTGGGAGAGGACCCTTACCAAATATTCTCAAATATTCTGTGGGCTTATGGCAGGGTCAGAGTTTAATTAATTAAGGCAGCCTTGAGTTTAATATATGCTCTATAAGATCTCTCTTGAACTTCATGTCCAAATCAAAATTAGTTTAAAAGAATAAAAAATCAAGACTGTACTCACTTTTGTGACTGTTCAGTTCATAGCTGAAAAGTCTAACTATTCCCTAAGCCTCCTAGATGCTGATACAGTTCCCACCTTTTATTTTAGCTTCAGTTTTAAAATTTCACTAGCTGGAAAGAAAGAGTGGTATGGTGATATTTTATTTGTGCTGAAATGTGGTGGTATTTTATTTGTGCTTTAATAAATAAAGCTTGTCTGGAGATCAGAGGAAAAAGGCCAGCCATTAAGTAAATGAAGAAGTCAGGCAGCAGTAACACACACCCTTAATCCTATCACTGGCAGGTGGGATCTCTGTGAGTTCAAGGCCACACTGGAAACAGAGCCAGGTGTGGTGGCACATGCCTTAAATTCTAAAACTAGTTAACTATGGAGGTCTGGAGGTCTGAACAGACAGCTAGGAAGTGACAGAGCTGTGTAGGAAGAGGAAGTGATGTAGCTGAATGGAGAGAGCAAATCAGATGGCAGAACAGCAAGGCATATCGATGTGGGTAGACAGGAAGTAACTCGTTTTTGGAAGCTGCAGAGTTGGTGAGGTAAGGTTGGCTAGTAGTTTTTCCTTTTCCCCTGATCTCTCTAAAGCTTTCACCCCTATATTTGGCTCTGTGTTTTTTATTTAATAAGACCATTTAGAAATTCATCTACAGAGTGGAACAGCCAAGGAAGGGCACATGGAGAGAGTGTCATGGTCAGTGTGGGATAACTACACATTTTTCAAATAACCCCAGACTGAAAGGTTTCCAAGCTACAAAAACCAGTCCATTCTGTTCATGACTGCTGGGCAATCTGCCTCAGATGACTCACAGTCCAAGAGTGTTATCATTGAGTGCTTTGAGTAAGGATGCAGTCAGGGCCAGAGAGCTGGAAAGAGGTCTGGAGCTAATCCTGCAAGCAAGACCTTGAGATGTCAAGTAGCCAGGGTCACATGGGTGGTCTGTGAGCACTGGATTCCAGACTTGCAAAGGCTGGCTAATAATGGATATCTACACTGACCAGTCATTTCCATTATTTCTTTAAATCTCAAAAACAGCACAGCAATTTTGTCATTGAGATTTTTTAAAAGCCCCTTTCATAGTTCAATCGTTAAATCCTTTGCATTCAAGACTGGTTTCAGAACTTCCTCCTTTTCCTATGGGGCCTGAATAAAAATGTCTTAGAAACACTGGTATTTTCTCTCTGCAGCAAACAGAAGAGGGTTAGACAGCACACGCTCTAAAACACAGACTTTTTCAAAGTTGACCTCCTAGAAGTTGAAGGAAGAAAGCTGGTGGGAAGACAAGGGATAGTTGATTGATGGACACTAGGCAACGGTTAGAGATGACAATCTGCTGTTCTTTCTGTTTTTAGACAAAAATCTGGCCACGTACTCCATACTGCTCTCACACTTGCTACCCTCTCCCTCTGCCTCCCAGGGCTCTACAGTTGTGCAACACCAGGCCTGACTTGCTGCTGGGTTTTTGCACAGCAGAGTCACTAGAGATAATAATCACGCACTGTAATTACCACGCATATCTCAGCTAGAAGAAGGGACTTTTAACGGTTTTACACAGAGAAATGACATATGTATTTATCATGATTTAAACATTGTGCAATACATGAAAGTATTGGAATAACACATAGTGTTGCATAAACATGTATGACGTTATATGTTGGTTTAAAATATAAAGGGAAACAGAGGGCATGGAAGGATAAGGAAGGCGTGGCTCTCAACCACGTCATCTCTGAAGCAACACATTTGTTCCACCCTCATCCCTGTTGCCCAAATCAATTGCCTGTCTCCACATACATGACAGGAGCTGGGAAATGTGTCCTTCGTGGGAAGTCACTGCCCAATGACACCTCTCTAGCCTGAAACGGGGAGTGTCATATTTTAGAAGTATCTACTCACCTGCGGCCCCCACCATATTCTCAATACATTATTTTGAGTTCTTCATGGTGGATAGGGTGGTCTATAAGTAGAAAGAGTTAAATGCTTTCTTGGGTCTTCAAACCGCTTGATTTTGTTTTCCTCTTGGCTGGTTTCTTCCTGCTGAGTCTCACTGCTTTCTGGCCACGGTGGCCAGAGCTTACATTCCATCATTTCTAGAGCAAGAAAATTACCTCCCATCCAAGCTTTTTTGCACCACAACCCCTGAAACGAATCTGATTGGTCCTACTTCATACATGTCTTCATCATTGAATGCGTCCGTGTGTCTGGGAGTGAGGAAGACCCCGGCCAGTCCCTCTCATGGCTAAAGTGACAGGGTCAGGAGTACACCACTGCTCAAAAGGACTTTAAGACAGAACTGTTTGTGAAACTAGAAGAGGTGGCCATCTGAAAAATTGCCAAGTTGTGACAGTAAGAAAGAGACACAAGCGGCTGTGCCCCTTGTCAAACTGTCCGTCCTGTCCCTTCCTGCCACCGCTTGCTCGTTGCTAGTCAGTGACAATACACATCTGCTTATGTATTCTGAGTTTTATTTGTAAAAATAAAACTATAGTTCTAATCATCTCTCACTACATTCCATACTTTTCTAGATTAAGAATCATATCATCTGGTTTTTTTGCCCCTTTAAATAAATAAGATGCTGCATTTTTTTTTTAAAATGTCAGCAAATGTCTT
The DNA here is from genome assembly GCA_902168405.1 of Peromyscus aztecus. Lineage (NCBI taxonomy): Eukaryota > Metazoa > Chordata > Mammalia > Rodentia > Cricetidae > Peromyscus > Peromyscus aztecus. The sequence goes on from CABHPQ010175596.1 coordinate 19,782, forward strand.
GGTAAGAGGAAAGGTTGTACTGGATTGGGTTTTGTTTTCTTTTTTTTTGTTTTTGCTTTTGTTTTTTGAGACAGGGTTCCTCTGTGTAACTGAGTCCTGGTTGTCCTGGAACTTGCTTTGTAGACCGGCCTGATCTCGAACTCACAGAGATCCTTCTGCCTCTGCCTCTGCCTCTGCCTCTGCCTCTGCCTCCTGAATGCTGGGATTAAAGGTGTGTGCCACCATGCCTGACTAGGTTTGGTTTTTTGTTTTTTTTTTTAAATGTCTTCTCACACATGTTCCTTCTGCCTGCTACAGAGATTACATGTTTCTTATGAGAAGGATAGTTTATGCACACATAACCCCTCATTTGTATTCAAATCCAACACACTTGGTTTGTGCCTTGAATGAAGCTTTGACTGACCCACTCATTCAGTCAAGAGAATTTTTAGTATTCTTTGCTAATATTAAATTCAAGTACAATCTGCATGGCTCAGGCCTTGAGTTTGTGATTTAGCCATTTCAGAAGCCATAACTTACCTTCCCAGCATTCACAGCTTGCTGCATGTTTTACCCCAGGACATAACCACAAAGAGTCTCTCTGTGTGTGTGTGTGTGTGTGTGTGTGTGTGTGTGTGTGTGTGTGTGTGGAGAGAGAGAGAGAGAGAGAGAGAGAGAGAGAGAGAGAGAGAGAGAGGTGTATTTGCAGTATGTTAGCCCATGAGCTCATGTGTGGAGCCCAGAGGTTGACATCAAGCATTTCCTATTTCCCTTTTCACTCCCCACTTTTTCTCCAGGGCCTGGAGAGATGGCTCAGCAGTTGAAAGCACTTGCTGCTCTTGTAGATTACCTGGGTTCTGTTCCCAGCACCCACATAGTGGCTCATTAATGTCTGTACCTCCACTTCCAGGGTTTACAATGTCCTCTTCTGGCAGTGCACACACATGTGGTACACATACATGTACAAAGGCAAAGCATTCACATACACACACAGGCACAAAAGACCTTTTACCCCAAAAGAGGGAACACTCATAGACTACTGGTAGTAAAATGTGGGTATATCATCTTCAGGGCTACCACTGAGCTTACTGGAGAGGATTAGCCTCCTGGAAGCTAGTCACCATGAAGACTGACGTCAAGCCAGTGAGTAAGCATTGGGTGAAATTGAGCTTGGGAGAGCTCTCCTCTCTGGGAACTGCATGTTCAACGCCCAGAGGCAGAAGAATGGTGAAATCAAGGAACTGAAAGAAGTTGCTGCTTGGCTAAACCTCAGAGCACAATAGGGACAAGATTGGAGAGGAGAAGAGCAGCCAAATGGCGTGTAAGCCACATCAAGGAGTTTTGAGTTTTTCCTTAGGCGATGGGAAGTGGTTGGATGTTGTAAGAAGAGAAAGAGAATCAAGCATGCACTTTGGAAGATCTCTGGCTTGTGTATGGAAACTAGATTGGGAAAGACCAAGAGGAGAAACAGAGGAAGTTTCCGAAGTGGCTGCAGAGCCAGAGTAAAACGTCAGGATCACAACAGAAGGAAACACCTAGAACCAAAGCATATTTAAGGTAAGAATGACAGACATGCAGATGGGATGATATGGAAAGAGAAGATGAAGAGAGGTACCGTGAATGACAGGTGGGAATCATGGGATGAACATGTCGTTCAAATTGTCAAGTGTCATTCATCTGTCAAATTCCTTACTCAAAATACCTCAGGTAGTGACCTTGTTTTCAAATATGGTTTATGCAGGGGTTATTAGGTGAAAATATTGTTGTTGTTACGATTTTTTTGAAACATGAATTGCCATCCATGTGCTCATGGGAAAGGGTTTTGCAGCAAGAGTATCTTGACAATTGGGGCCAAGAAATGCCACCGGATTCACACCACCCAACATACCTCATGTAAGAAATTTAGTGGGCGGAGGGGAAGGAGGACACACAAAAGGCTGCCTCTGAGTGGGGATGGAAAATAGAGAGAGAAACAGACCAAGTCATGATGGAGATTTTTACAGAGAGTGTAGAGCATGTGTATAGGAAAAATATGCCTCGATGGTGGAAATGTATCGCCTGAGTGATGACAGGGCCAGGCTGTTGGTGCGGAGTCACTGAAGACTGGGAGAACCATGGTTCTGGGATGTGGGTGGTTCTTAGCTGACTACCATCATGTATTTGAATGTTTTGCCCCAGCGTTTGGTCCTGTTTGGGGAAGGTTGTGGGACTTTGGGACCCAGGGTCCTGGTGGCTGGGAGAGGACACTAGAGACAGGGCTTGAGGGATACAGTTCAGCCCTGCTTCTTCCAGTCTTGGCTTGGCTTCTGGATCAGTCATGATGTGAATGAGTCACAGGCTCCTGCTGCTACACACTGAGTGACAATATCACACCATCCTTGCTCTGGGGGACAATCATCCAACATGCATTCTGCTACAGCAAGGAGAAAAATCATTAACACAGTGGTTATTTGTCCATGACAGCTGATGTCTTGATCTAAGGGACAACTCTGGACATAAGAGGAGCACTCTATGATGATGAAGGCAAAGACTAAGTGATGGTCTCTGCATCAGGGAAGACCAAAGATTCAAGCAAGCCTCCAGTAACTGGGGAAGAAACCTAGAACAGACCACCTCCGTCCTTCAGAAGGAATCAATTCTGCTGAGTCCTGAACCTCTGACTTCAACTTCCTAGGACTTCCAAGGTGTCCATTTTTATTGTTGGGGTCATTACATAGGTCGTCTTTTGTTCCAGCAGCCCTCTCAGACTGGCCTGGGTACTGCTGTCTTTTGAAATGGCATAAGTGAAAAAGTCTCTATTTTATCAAGTGGGATCTCAGTGCCTAGAATGGAAAGTTATCAAGTGTTTGTTGAATGAATAACTAAATGACCCAGTCCTTAGACATTGGAAATTTATATTGGTGTAGGAGATTTGTCTTAAAGAATATTTGGACTAGTGGTCTCCAGAAAATTTTTACATGCTAAACATTTTGTTAAGAAAAAAAATCTTATGAAGGTACTGGAGAGATGGCTCAGTGGTTAAACACCAGGGTGCAGTTTCCAGCACCTACCTGGAGGCTAACCATCTGTAACTTGAGTTCCAGAGGGTCTGATGCCCTCTTCTGGCCTTCTTCTACATGCACATGGTACACAAACATACATGCACACAAAACACTCATATACATAAAATAAATATCTTTTTTAAAAAAACTTAAATCATCTTATATGAAAGGAGTTATAAACCTGTTTTTTTAAAAGAAAAGAAAGATTAAAAAAGGAGACCACTGGGTAAGATGGCTCTATAAGCCATGTTCAAATGAGTGGCTGATCACAGTTTGGAAAAGAAAGAGAGCAGAAATATTTTACCAGTCCATCAGATAATTCCCCAGCACCTGGGTTGACATGATCAAGACCTCAACAAATCTCTATAGATTAGACTCCACCCACAGGGGCAGACGAGGTAGAGGCTGTTGCCTGAAACACCACTTTAATATCACTACAATTAAGCTACAACTAGTCTCTCTGAACACTGAGAACACACCCACTAAAAGAACAATAACAAAAACTTTAATCTTTCATCTAACCCCAGACGGACATAGCCTACCCCAAAAACACAAGTAATAGGAACAACTGAGACATCTTGTCTCCTGCAAATATTACCAACCTTAGAGTAATGACCCCTGATCAAAATGACCTAGACAAAACTTAGGATGCAAGAATTCCAAAGTCTGATTATAAATCGAGAAAAACAACTCAAAGGGGCCCAAATGTTTTCCAAGAGAACAGAAATAGCTGAATGAGATAAGAAGTCATTCCATGATATGAAAAAAAATAATTTAACTAAGACATAGAAATACTGAAGAAGATCTAAACTTATGCTCTGCTCTTTGACCATTTGTGAATTTCTTTGCTGAGGTCCACCCACTGCAGAAAGAAACTTCTCTGCTGAGGCCTGAGGGTTGCACTAGTCTGTGGCCATAGAGATAGGAATTTAGAAGGCAGCTCGATACTGTGTCCAAACAGACACAGCAAAAACAAGCAAAACAAGTGTCTGTGATCATCCACGATGGAACATCTACATCACACCCTCTACCCAACAACACTAGGGGACAATCTCAGAAGAGATGGTAGAAAGAACGTAAGAGCAGGCCAGAAAGGACCAGGCAGAAAAACGATGTCTTTTGGATAGGACAGAAACTGCTGCACTCCGAAGTCATGTCAGCTTTAACGGCCTGCATGGACAAGATGAAGCCAGTTAATATTTAAAGTTGGAAGTGATTCGTGAACCTCACCCACAGCTGTGCAGCTATTGACAGTTGATGGCTTCTGAAGGAGGAAGAGTCTGTTTTCTTTTAAGTGTGTGGTCCCTGGTAGGTCAACCATGTTCCAGTGGATACCCCCTAACATGAGTATATGAATATGTGGATATGGACAGTATAACTTTAAATCAGTGGTATAGATAGATAAAGAGATAGATGGATAGATACTAAAGTTGTGAGAGTTGGGGTAAGAGTGGATCTGTGAGTACTTAGGGGCAAGAGCTGAAGGTGAATATGATCAAAATGCATTGTATGCATGTATGAAATTGTCAAAATTCTTAATAAGGATATTATATATATATACATATATATATATATATATTTCCCTTTTATTGAAAATAGATTTTTTTCTCACAGAATATATCCTGATTTCAGTTTTCCTTCCCTTTATTCCTCCCAGTTCTTCCCCACCTTCCCTCTCGTCCAGGTCCACATCCTTTCTGTCTCTCATTAGAAAACAAAAGGCTTTGATGAGATTACTATATGATATGATATGATATGATAATATCATACAATATAGTATGGTATAAAGATAAAACAAAACCAACACATTAGAGTTGGACAAAACACACAGGAGGAAAAGAACCCAAGAGAAGGCACAAGAAACAAAGACCCACTTGTTCACATGCTCAGGGATCTCATAAAAACATAAACTGGAAGATATAATATATATGCAAAGGAACTGTAGGGTAAAAAGAAGAAAAATATATAAATAAAATTAAATTAAAATTAAAATAAAAAATGATAATATAAAATTTTTAAAAAAGAAGATCCATGACACAACATTATGAGACAAGGAACCTCCAAAGATGCTGTTGAGTTCGGGTTTTTTTGTTGGCCATTATTGCTGGGCATTCAGCTACCCTTAAGAGTAGTTTGTTTGCCCAGTGAAACTCCCTTGGAGGAAACTAAATTTACATTGGCAAGTGGTTATCAGTTGGAGCTATGTTGTGGAATATTATTTTAAGATGTGTTACATTTGTTTATGCTGTGGGGTATTTGTTTTAATAATGCAAAGATGTGTTGCATTCTTTTATGTTGCATTTGTTTAACTCTGTGCAGCTGTGTTACTTTGCCTGTCTAAAACACCTGATTGCTCTAATAGAGAGCTGAACAGCCAATAGCTAGGCAGGAGAAAGGATTTGTGGGGCTGGCAGGCAGAGAGAATAAATAGAGGGAGAAATGTGGGAGGAGAAGGAACATCAAGATAGAGGAGTAAGAGAACAAGGAGAGGAGGATGTCAGGGGCCAGTCACCCAGCCACACAGCCAGCCACTGAGTAAGAATAAAAGTAGGATATACAGAAGTAAGAAAAGGAAAAGCCCAGAATCAAAAGAGAGATGTGATAATTTAAGTTAAGAAGAGTTGTCTAGAAATAAGACAAGCTAAGGCCTGGCATTTTATAAGTAATAATAAGCCTGTGTGTGTGATTTATTTGGGAGCTGGGTGGCAGTGCCCCCAAAGAACTAAAGAGTAAAAAACAAGCAACAACAGAGCTAGCTTCTGGGTTAGGGATGGGGGCACGTGTCCACTTCTTTCAGCTCTAGGACCCCTAAATGTACAGACCCGTGAAGGCCCTGTGCTGCCTCAGTCTCTGTGAGTTCATAGGTGCATAGATCATGTTGATTTAGAGGGCTTTGTTTCCTTGGTGTCCTCCATTGTGTCTAGCTTTTACACTCTTTCCACCTCCTCTCCTGTGGGTTCCCTCAGTCCTGAGATGAGGGAATTGATGGAGACATTCTGTTTAGGGCTGAGTATTCCAAGCTCTCTTACTCTCTGTATAATGTCTGGCTGTGGGTCTCTGTGTCTGCTCCCATCTGCTGCAGGAGGAAGCTTCTCTGATGATAGCTGAGCAAGGTCCTGATCTGCTTCATTGGTCAGAGTTGATATTATATTTTAAAACAGGTAAAGAACTGATGCTCACTGAATTGTTGTTAGAGGTTCATTGGCTTGAAACAGATGCAAGAAAAAAATACAAGAAAATTCCTCAAGTGGAGAATCCAAGATTAAAAGAACTGTTCAAATACCTATACTCAAATAATTTTTACTGTTAATTGGTTTGGTTTTAGAGACAGAGTCTTACTATGTAGCCCAGGCTGGGCTGAACTTGCAATCTTCCTGTCTGAGCCTTCTGACTCTTGAGATTACAAGTATGCAATACCATATTTGGCAAAAATAATTTTTTAAAAAAGTTTTGAAAAACTCACATTAAGGCTCATTAATTAAAAATTTCTGAACAATAAATACAGAAAAATATCTAAAGCTTCTAAAGATTCTTATGTGATCTTCAGTATAGCCAAGGACTAAATCATGGGGGAAGAAAAAGCTTTTGAAAGTCCCATACAAAGCCAAGCAGTAAGTCGAGTGTAACGAGAGCATAAAGATGTTCTCAAATGAATCAGGTTTTTGAAAATGTAGTCATAGTATTAGCTAGAAAACAATAGTGCAGGCTCATGTTTCTCTTAGCCTGCTCTCTACCCACAGCCCTTCCCCCGGGGCTGGGTTGCCTCTCCTCATCAATATCCAATACCCAGACTGTGCCAAAGGATCTCCACCAAGGGCCTAGGCCAGCCAGAGAGTAAAAGAGCAAGAAGAAAACAGGGATTGAAAAGACACTTTTAATAAGGTGATTTGAAACAGCTAGGGCCCATTTACTGACTCAGTTCCAGGGTACTGTGGTTTCCAGTGATGACTTGCAGATGGGTACAGTTTCACTGTATTTGGGCAGGAAATTTAAAATAATTCAACGCCATATTTCATGGAATGTTGATGATGAGGAGGATGAGGAGGATGATGATGATGAGTCATAGATTTCCCAGAAAGAAGAAAGTAAAAGCAAATTATCATGAAGGTGAGTCCAGAGCCTCATGAAGATGAGTCCAGAACCTCAAGAAGGTGAACCCAGAACCTCATGAAGGTGAGCCCAGAGCTTCATGAAGGTGAGCCCAGAACCTCATGAAGGTGAGCCCAGAACCTCATGAAGGTGAGTCCAGAACCTCAAGAAGGTGAATCCAGAACCTCATGAAGGTAAGCCCAGAGCTTCATGAAGGTGAGCCCAGAACCTCATGAAGGTGAGCCCAGAACCTCATGAAGGTGAGCCCAGAGCCTCATGAAGGTGAGTTCAGAACCTCATGAAGGTGGGCCCAGAACCTCATGAAGGTGGGTCCAGAACTTCATGAAGGTGGGCCCAGAGCCTCTGAGGAAACACAGGGTGCCTGAGTTAGACTGAAATGTTTGATTCATTTCCCACATAACAACATTTTTTTCCAGAAGAGAGTTCAGAAAGAGGACTCAACCTCCTTTGCATAGATATCTATTCACAGCAGAGGCATACATTAGGAATGCTGTGTGATAACGGGAAGGATTGAGTCTCCTTCTCATTAAGCTAAAGTTACCTCCTGCTAGAATATACAAGCCCTGTGTGAAGACAAAATGGGTGGAATTTTTGCAATTAAAATTGTATTCCTTTAGCTACGGACTCCATTCCTTGTTAAGATGCAATTACTCGAGGAAATTGGAATACATGAAGCTGTGGGGAACCAGTGAAGTCTTGCTGTGATCAAATTGTACAGCCTTTGAAAAAGCAGGATTTTATAGGTGAAAGGGGGCCCCAAAGTAGAAGTTAGGCAGCACACAGAGAGGCCCACCCAACCTCTGCACATGTCTCAGGGTCTCCACTGTTACAGCTGGCCTCAGAGGTATCTGGAGATTTATTCATTAACATGTAACAACGACATCCTTAAGATAGTCTAGGTATTGCTTGAGGTTCTTAGGATATCAGTGAGCCAAGCAGATAATGAGCTCAATCTTTAATAGAAAGAGAGAGAGAAAAAAAATCACACACTAAATAAAATTACATTATGCAGTAGCTTAGAAAGTGACAGATTGTTACAGGAAAGACTAAAGCAGAGCTGAGTAGCATCCCGAGTGAGGAGCACCAAGGCGGTAGCAGGAAGCTCTGCTTTCAAATGAAGCTAGTGGTTGGCGTTTTCAGGGGAGGAACTCAATAAGGACAGCATGGAAGCTGTAATAGGAGACAATACTCAACAACTTCCACACACTGGAATGCGTGACACGTGGTCTCTGGGGTAGTGAAGGAGCTCCTTATCCTCTCCAGATATTTATAGATGTTCAAATAACATCCCATTATCTCCTTTATTGTTTTGTGACTGTGAGGGACGTGCTGAGTTTCACAATCAAAAGCAAAGGAAAATGTATCTCTTTGAGCTGTGACAGACCCTCACCTCTGCCTCACCTGCAGACCTGCGTACGTACATACAAAGGAAAACTAATTGACTGGGAGTTTCTCTCATCAACATATGGAAACACTTAAACATTTGAATGAATATAATGTTACAGGAGGGTAATTAGCCTAAGTGTTTGGAGTGTTGTGATCTGCCTCACACTGAAAGAATAACAGACCAGAGACAGCATTGACTATGAGAACCATCCCTGTCTAATAGGAGGTAGGCCCTTAATCATGGGTTCTGCCCCCACCATCATTAGCATTCACGGGGTAGAGAAAAGTTCTATTTGGAAATGAAAGCTCATTGAAAATTCCATGGGAAAGGCATTACAACCATCACACAGACAAGGAAGAATTTAAATCAAGCTTATTGAGTCTCCCACCTTGATAATTCTCTCTGTGGTGACTTTGACCTTCATACCACTCACTCATCAATCATATCTGGCAAAGCTTTGTAGAAGGACAACGGGAAAGAAGTGACCATGATGTGAACAATCAGACAAATGTGATTGGTGAGTGAAGGCAGACAGCTGATGAAATTCAGCCTCCCGAAGTGAGGTCACACAGTCTGAGTACAAGGAGCAAATGGCTCAGGCACAAGTTTTCTGGGGAAACGGGTGGAGTCTTGCTTTCAATGTCTTGAGTTTGAGGTTTTCAAAAGATGTCTATAATAAACATTTCTTACTGGTAGTGGGCTTGTGCCGTTAAGTACCCAATTCTTAGTCCTCTACGGTAAAAGCCCTTTCTAAGTTGGGGCTGGCTAGGTTCTCTCTGTGTCTACTCCTGTGGCTCAAAGGATGATCTGTCTGGAGACTTTGCATTTTGCTTGGGATGGCAAGATGGTGACCAGGTGGAATCAGTTCACTGTACCTGGAATATAGCTGTAATGACAGAGGTAGCCAGAATGGTGGCAGTACTCAGGGTCATAGCAGGAGTGACTGCAGGGGTAGAGTAGTATATCAGTAGAGCCAATGTTTCCCTTTGGTAGAGTTTGTTCATCTATGAGTGTGACTTTAGAAAGTCCTGAAGGTGTCCTGTTCCAGTCCTTGAGTTGGTCTCCCCAGCCTTACCCACAATTGGAAAGCTTCCAGACACACTGTAATCAATTCCCTTTCAGCTCAAGGTACCTAAGGTTGTCTCCATCCTCAACTGAGAACCTTTTACATCCATGGGAAACTGGATTGGTTATCCATCCTGTTCATCTCATAATAGAGAAGAGGGCATCTCAAGGAAGCTGTGACATTCTTGAGTTATTAAGCAGCAAAGTTTTCTGACTTAAAGATACAGAAAAGATGGTGAACGTTTTTTCATGGAATGCAAGACTCAAGGTAGGGGTAAAGGTGCTGCTCAGCCCCAGAAAGGACTCAAAGCTCAGGGAGCATTTATACAGGAACTGAGGGAAACTGGGGTGATACCCCCATAGCAAAAGCTGCTTGCCACCAAGTCTGAGGTGAGTCTTCTTCTACGCAGGGAACCCCAGGGTAGAAGAAGAGAGCTGCCTCACCCCAAGCTGTCCTCTAGTATGGTTTTATGATGGGGTAATAATGACATAATTGAAAATTGTGTTTTTATATTAATGAGTTAAAGAGTGGCTTTGAGAAAAGGATTCAAGATGCAGTCATTCATGGAGTCAAAAATGCGTTGTTGCCCATAAGACAAGGTTCTGCAGATCAATGATAAGGTGAAAGTGTTACTGGTGGTCTCTCTGGATATTTCTAGGTTCTAAGCATCTTGTTCAAAGAATCCAAGAAACACAAGTAGCAAAATGGTAAGAAATGTCATTCATAAGCAAATCAAAAGTACAGGCGGATGTACTGAGAGCAGCTGGGTTCTTGAACTAGAGTGCCCAAGAGCATCAAGCAACTAGTTGGGGGTTTTCTTTTATGAGGTCTGGGAGGAAAAAGAGATGATTGACAAGGGTTGACGCATGGGTCTTACTTGTTTTGATTGACAGGCTTGGGTTGTATAACCCTTTGTTCATTGTGTATGTCTTTTCCCATGGTGCACCTTATTTTAATAGTATACAAGCTCAATTATACATAGACATAAAAGATGGTAAAGACGAGGTTTTGTACAAAACTTTATTTTGAGGACACAATTTTCCATACTACATATGTGTCCCAAATGAACCTAGGCTGGATTAGTTCATTGTCCCTAGATCCTCGATATGTTCCAGGATGATTTTGATCACAAAATGGGAGTTACTAGGGTTGATAGGGAGTCGTAGTTTGGTGTGACCATAAGCATTTGTTTAAATGATGGTGTATGTACAGCTTGATGCAAGTGGGGGTTGCAGATCACTGCATGCTTTGTTGGGAAAGGGAAAAATTACTGAGCAGCTCAAGAAAAGTGGCTTCTGGACTTGTAGGTTATCTCTATGTTTACCTGCTTCAGATGTTGGTTATTCCTTTGAAAAATACTTAAAAGATGTCCAGGCTACCACATATCAATACCTATGAACACGTTTTGTGTTTGTTTGTTTTGTTTTGCTTCTCAGTTTGGGTAATGAAAATGAATGCTATCTCTGGCGGTTCCTGCTCACCTTGCAACAAGATGCTAAGCTGGGAAGAATGAGGAGCCCCTGCTTGAGGGGGTTGGATATTGGAGGCGAGCTAGCTCAAGCCTCTGAATATCTTTGCTCAGCTTTTTGGATAGAATGGAAAGACATAAAACAGGAGAAGAAATTGAATGGAGAATTAACCTCTTAAAATCTCAGTGAAGGCATCTCCTTCCATCCTGTAAGAAGAGAATGCTTGTTAAGTTTTTATGTGAGGTTTTATGGAGCAATACAATTCATTTTTGTTATGGTGCATTTTATTATTATTGTACTTTAGTTGCATTTGTAGTTGGAGAACCACTCATAGCTATTTTATGATCAATAATTTATGCAGCCTTGCAAAGAATTTGCTTTAAAGTCAGTAGCCCACAGAACACTCACAATCTTGTCCCATCTAAAGGTTGGCTTTGAAACCTCTAAGACCGAATTCAGAATTCAAGATATTAATAGGCTAGTGTCATGACTAAAAAGACTCACACCAGTTGTTAATTAAATCAAAGAGAAGCGATAAGTAGAAAATGATCATGTTAATCATGAATTAAGAGTTAAATATAGCTCCCAGAGAGCCTGTTGAAATCCACATTGTGGCATATAATGTTGAGCTTTTTAAAGTACCCACTGCCCAACTCCCAACAGAGGCACCAAACACCAGATAAGTCTCTGCTCTTGCATGAAAAGACAGTAAGGAACTCATCTGTTCTGTTGCTGTCCCAAGGTCACTGGCAGTCACTTATTTGATGGAGTCTTGCCATTAGTATTTGAGTATAGCTAAATGCAAATCCTGCTATGTCAGGGTTGTGGTGTTGAGTCAAAGAGGCCATTTCAAACACCAAATAAGGAAATATTTTTAACCACAGGTGCTAAAGGATGCCCTTTTGCTCTTTATTGTACAAAGACCTTCAAGTCAAGACCTGAAACACTCAGGGCAGAAGAACCAGAGAAGGGGAACAAATTCCTTCCTAGAGAACAATGATGTTCTTGACATAAAATGCAAAGCCCAAGAATTTCAGAATTAGGAACTTAAATACTATCTGATTCAACGGTCTTGTGTTCTAAAAAGGGAACCAGTGGTATAGCAATGGTGAGGGGGATGCCCCACATCAAGGGTGGACTAGAATCCAACCTCCTGACTTCCCACTGCTTTTCTTGGCTGGAAAGATACCTCTTGTGATTTCCCGGTTGCAGCGCAAGGCTACCCCTTTGCCATTTTGAACCATGGACAAACTGTATTGATCACCGTTGCCCACGTGGCATGTTTTCATCATGGCATACAAATGTCAGAGAGCAGGAGGCACTAGCAGCTGAATAGTGCACCAGCCCAGTGTGATGCAAGCATGCCATGATTTCACAGGAACCTGTTTCTCTCTCCAGTGCCATTGCAGATGAAGATTTGACAGAAAAACACCGAGCATTTCACAATTCCTATTTTGTTGACAACATTAGCTTCTGACCATTCTGCCCACCTCACGAAGATTGCAAAGTGGTTTCTTATGCCAGTATCCTCAAAATTGTAAATGTATAGGAATTGTCCCCAAGACTATACTTGGAACAACTCAATTTTAAAAAAAAAAATCACACACACGAGTACATGTACACATACAATCCTTGGAGCCAGTTTGTTATGATTAAGATAAATATTAACTTCATTCAAAACTTCATTCAGCAACATGCCACTTTGTACATGGGGAAAGTCCTTTTGTGCCATGTGGGGTCAAATGTCCTGGTATGAGAATCTGGAACAAGACCACTGTCCAGTCTTCTACAGCTAACACACTCACCAACGTGGGTTGGAAACGAGGCTGAACTATGGACGTTAAGGTGCTTTTTACTGTTTGGCACAGGAACTGTCACGTGGAAGACAGAGACAGGCCATGGTTATTATAGCAAAACAAGGTATGTTTTACCATACCTTGCTGATCATGGCCACAACCCTAATATGCTTTGTTATATACACTGTTGCTGTCCCTGGCCTATTCCATCATAGCCACTGTCACTGATTCCAAGTGGCACCGACATTCGACTTGAGAAGATGTCTGTCTTCTTTATCTCTCCCCTGTTGTAAACTGTAGGGTCTTTACAAAATGCTGTGCCTCTGTGTCAGCTGGAAGTTTCGTTGCTGTATGTTATTTCTTTGCAAGTGTTACTGAATAATGTCCCATAAGATGACATCTAACTTTGATTTCCATCAGAAACTTCTATGTAATAACAAGCCTGCAGTTAAAAATCTATACAAATTTGTAAATACAGCGTTTTTCTTTTTAATGCTAAAAATGGGAGGAGATGGTCAAAATCACACTCTAATATAGAATATGTTCATGCAGCTCCCATGGTGTTACTGTAGACATGAATACAGCACCAGACAGCATACAAGGCACATTTTCTGCTACTCATCCATGCTAGTCTCCTTCAGTGTCTACATGATTCATTCTTAACTTTTTACTTTTGTTCATGTCTTCAATGATGATAGATTGGATTGGCCACATAATTAGCAATCAAATTATTTTTTGCTCAATTAGTCTGCCTTAAAATATCACATACGGTTATAGTATTTCATTCCTTCCTATGTACTTAGATACATCCCAAAAAACAATGGAATCTTGAACTGAAAAATGAAAAATTAGAGCATGATATTGACTTTGAGTAGTATGTGAGTTCTGCTGTGAGACATGGTTTCCTCAGAACTTGAAGATGTGCTGTGTGTTTGTATAGGAACACGTGGACTGTGAAGTAGGGTGGGGTTGGAACCTGATTTGAGAGCTCTTGCTTCCATTTCCAGGTCTCTGATGGTGTTTTAAATCTATGTGCTGCTTATCACTCCATTGTGGTATAGTTAACACTCTACCTTTAAGTCTGTTTATTTAAGACTATAACTGTAATATTTGCTTTTTACAAGTTCTCATTTTATTCAAGATTTATTACTTTTATAAAACACATGCTAGGCTTAACAGATACAGCCCATCATATCTTTACATAGTGCCATCTCCTCTGTGTGACCTCATGCATGTGTAGAAAACCACAACATTACCAGCATCCCAATGACTCCCATCCCTCATAATCAAAGCCCTCTCTTCCCTGACTTTCAATATCATAGTTAGTGTTTGGGACTCATTTTATTTGAAACTTTGCTTGTTCATTACTGAGCAGCTGTCCTAGTTAGGGTTACTATTGCTGTGACAAAACACCATAACCCAATGCAAGTGTGGAGAGGAAACGATTTATTTAGCTTACATTTCTACATCATAGTCCACGAATGAAGTCAGGACAGGAACTCAAGCAGGGCTGGTACCTGGAGACAGGAGCTGATGCAGAGATCATGGAGGGGAAGCTGCTTACTGGCTTGCTTTCCATGACTTGCTCAGCCTGCTTTCTTATAGAGCCCAGGACCACCAGCCCAGGGGTGACCCCACCCACAATGGGCTGGGCCCTCCCCCACCAATCACTAATTAAGAAAATGCTCTACACACTTGCTTACAGTTCCATCTTATGGAGGCATTTTCGGATTGACACTTCCTCCCCTCTGATGACTCTAGCTTGTGACGAGCTGACATAAAACCAATCAGCACAGCAACTGTGTAATTGTTCAGATTCTGAATCACACACACACACACACACACACACACACACACACACACACACACTAAATTCCTTAGGGTATATCTTATTTCTTCTTTTTCAAAGGATATAATAACAGAGGTCATTTCTCCAGTAATGTCACATTCATCATGAAACCCATCTTTCGTCTCACTTATTACTAGTCAGACTTCTAAGTTCCTTTATCTATGCAACTACTTACTCCTTCAAGGAACCATTGTTCCCATCTGTCACCCACTGGCTGTCTTCCAGGTCACTCTGCTCAAAGTCCACCTTCCTTCACCATCTCGGAAGGAGATGCATTTTATATCTTTCAGAGTGAAATTCTCCCTCCTCTTTTGTGATTCACTGCACAGATGTACTTTTTTTGTCTTAAGAGAAAATTAAAATCCCATATGTATTAATTAGACAGAATTGCTTAGTTTCCCAAAGACTCCTGGAGGCACTTACAAGCACTTTCCTCTCATTTCTCTTGGCTGATTTAGTTGTTGTTGGTTTTTTTTTTTTCCTTTAAATATTGAAATCTAGGAATGAAGCCTCTTCTTGCTTTGGGCTATGCATCCATCAAGTTTTACTGGACTGGACTCAATTGGTCACTCGGGCTGCCTTCTCTATGGCTCTCACTCCTGTTCACTTCTCTCCCTTGTTCTGAGGTGGAGAAAAACTTCATCTGGGGCTCCCTTCTCTGCTTCTAACACTGATATTTCCTTCTCTGTCTTAAGGATAGCTCGGATGATGCAAATTCGACAGGCTTCTTTCCCAGAAGATGCCTGGAATAACTCTCCCTGAGGAAATAGTTTGAGTGCTTTGAAGAATTTAAAGAGTTGAAAACTCTTAACTTTATCTAGCGTTCTTGATGGAGTTGAACTCTAGGGATACAGAATATTATAGAGGATGAAGCTCTTGAGGGGAAGACAAGAAACACGTGTTCTTATCGCAAGCAGGAGCTAACTGGCTGTGGGATCATTCCAGGATAATTTTTCTTTATCTGCAGGATTATTATAGGAATTCACAGTGGATACTGCAGATGTATATTTAGACCTTCTGAGGACATAAAAGAAATGCCCAAGACTGCAGTTTCATGTCCTTAAATATAGGAAGAGAAATTCTTCAAAATTAGCCTTGGTTATAAAGATGTATAGAGGCTTTATTGAAAAGCATTGCATGGAGATAAGGATTTTAAAACGTCAAGCAAGATTCTCTTCAGGGTCTTTGATTTCTGATATTTTTAAATAATTTATTAGGCTCCTTTAATTTCTTGAATGATTAGCTATATCTGTCATTCTCTTTTTGGGTATCATGCTCCTAGGAAGTCTGCCATATAGTTTATGATGCCCTTGGGATGCTGGGCCTTCTCTAGTTCACCCATGAAGATAAATAATTCCTTCTACCCAGCAAGAAATATGACAAAAAAAAAAAAAACCCAAAGAGCTGAGTTCATTGAGAAGGCAGCTTGACCCTCCTGACAAGGGCCCCAAGCCTGGCTCTGTCAGAACTGCAACCCTGAAAGAATATGGGTTTGGAAATAAGTTCCAAGGCTTTTCGGTTCTGCACTAATTGTTGACGGGGTCCAGGACATACAACCCTCAAATACTTCAAGCTGAAAGAATTTGAGAAAACAGCAGAAGCAGGAAGGTTATTCTGACCTTCCCTCCACTCTTCTTCCCCCAAGCAGATCATAAAACCTAAAAGGATTTATGTGACCTTCCCTGAAATAGACTGTAGACCCTTCCTTCTGTAAGAGGGGTTCTTATCTTGGAAGACACAAGGCAAGGACAGGAATCCAAACAAACTTAATGTCTTGCTAACTGCCCTGTTTATTATCATTGGATCATATACTCCTTTGTCCAATTGTATTTCTTCAAGATTTTGTACTCTCTACCATGCTTAGCATAAAAACAAACGTGTAGCTAGTTCTTCGGCTTTTAAATTCCTTATAATGGTCCTGGTGTCACATAAAACTTGTATTAAATAAATGTGTTTTTCTCTTGTTAATCTGTCTTTGTTATTGACAAAGCTACAGCCATAGACCTAGATATCTTTTTCCTTTCCAAAACTGTGGGTAATAGGTACGCTGTTTCAAGGGCTCAATCCTTGAAGAACAATTTGTTTATCCTTCTGTATATTCTTAAAGTTGGCCTAGAAGCACCCATGGGGTGAGCTTCCTTGTTATAATAACAAGACTCTGGGGCACTCTGTTGACCAAATAAACTTTGCATCTATAACTATGGTTTTTACACCAGTAGTGCCGGGCTAAGAGGGGCATAAGAGCCATCTGAACAGACTTCATGATGAGCCTTGCCAGAATATCAGTGCGTTGGGATAGGACATTTGAATGAGAGAAGACAGAAACTCTCCTATTCCCATCTCAGACCTGTAGAGCCACCAAGAAGGACAATGGAATGAAAGGATTTCTTAATGGCCTGTGTCTTAGCTTCATTTCCTGTTGTTGTGATAAACCATCCTGATAAAAACAACTTAAGGCAGAAAGGATATATTTGACTCACAATTCCAGGTTATGGTCCATTGCCAAGGAAGTCAAAGTAAGAGGAACTTGAAACAGCTGGTCACAGCACACCCACAGTCAAGAGCAGGGAGCAATGCATGTCAATCACACAGTTCAAAATCCCCTTCCTAGGGAATGGAGCCACCCACAATGACAGGGTCTTCCCACATCAATTAGCATAATCGAGATAATCTATAGACTAACCACAGTTTAACTATATCTAGACAGTCCTTCATTTTGGGGTGATTTGATACTGTGTCAAGTTGACAAACTAACCATCATAGTGGAGAATAGTGGCCCCTAGGAGACAAACTTTGAGATCTTACTTCTAATAGCTCAGGGATATTTAGGACGAGAGCTAAGTCGGGGAGGAAGCAAGGGTCCAAGTCTGGAGATAGCCATAGACTTACATTATTTGAACACTGTTTCAGAGTGAGTTGAATGTCACCATGTCATCTGTCCTGCTTTGCCACTTGACCTCACCTAAGAACTAAAGCCAGATAGTGAATCGCAGCAAGAATCCTACCCAAGCCTTCTCTTCTAGGAAAATGTATTAGAAAGAAGCATGTTTCCCTGCATCCCAGAATGCAAAGAAGAGTCCAGTAGAAAACAGAGTAGGATAGCAATAGGAGGGATGATGGAGTTGGGCTCCAATGAGTGTTTTTTTCCTGACTCTCAACCTCATTTGCATGGGACAAGGAAACACTGTAACTGTACAGAGTTAGCTTACAAAAGTAAAGTAGTGACCCCTCCCTCTCAAAAGAGGTGTTAAGGCTTCCTACATAAAGGCATACATAGGTGCACAAGGGTATGTACACTCATATAAACTCATACGTAGGCACACAGTAAACACCTGAAGAATGGACCTTTTATTAGGATTCTGCCGCCACTCCAGCTGCATGACTGCACATGCGCAGTTCAGCAGCTAAGCAAGGGGTCTTACGTCTTGCGCCACCAGTGCGCTGTGTGTTTGCACACAGCACAGTCGTGCAATCAGCGCATGTGTGGCGTCGCTCCGTAAACCTACCTGCGCATGTGCACAGGAATCCTTAAAAAGCTGGACACAGACCCCTCCTCTCCTCTCTTTTCT
>CABHPQ010175597.1:0-37773 GCA_902168405.1 Peromyscus aztecus
GGGCAGCTTGAAATTCTATCATCAATTCATCTATCATCTATGTATCTATAATCTAACTGGCTATCATCTGTCTGTCTTATCTATCTGCCTACCTACCTATTCTCTATCATTATCTACCTATCTATCATCCATCTGTCTATACAGCAATCTATCATCTACCTGCCTACCTATCTAGGATCTACCCATCTCATTATGATATTCCAAATTTAAAATATTCTATCAAATATAATGATGTATGTGTGAAAATTCCATAGTGAAACTCGTTACCTAGTATGCTAACTTGATTTTTTAAAAACAATTTAGTTCTTTGCTCTCATAACAACCACACTTCTCAATGGCTGCCGTATAATTATCCTATACCACACTTAATAACATTCTCAAATGAGCAAAAGACAAGGGGAGGGCTCAGCTGCTTTAGTGTCTGCTATACAAATATGGGGACCTGAGTTCAGTCCTCAGCATCTACATAAAAGCCAGGCTTGGCAGCATGTACCTTTAATCCGGGCTGGGGAGGCAGAGACAGGTAGATCCCTGGGGGCTCACTGGCTGCCGGTCTGGCTGAATCACAGAATTCCAGATTCAGTGAGAGAACATGTCTCAAAATATAAGATGGGGGGCCAGCAAGATGGCTCAGTGGGGAAAGGAGCTTGCTCCCAAGCCTGACTATCTGAGTTCAGGCACCTGAATCCACATGATGGAAGGAGAAAACTGAGTCCTGTAAGCTGTCCTCTGACCTCCACACATGAGCCATGGCACGTGTGTATACACACACACACACACACACACACACACACACACACGTACGCATACATGTATACCTACACATACACATGGACACTCAGAACATATACACAGATATATCAAACATGCAAACAATAAAGAAAATACAAATATTAACACTGGTAACATTATGAGGGAAATAATTTAAGCTTTTTTCCCCCTCTATTCTTTTTGTCCTTAAAGTGTCCAGCTTCCAGGGACATATCATCATAAGATGTTGTTCAAAGGTGAGTGGGAGGTTCTTCTCTTGTAGCCTCTGCCAACAGCCCAATCCGCAGTTAGGTGTATTTATTTAATTTTGTTTCCAACTTTGAGACACTGCCTTTTTAAATTTTATTAATTTTTGATTATGTAAACCATTTGCACTGTTTCAAAGTCAAATCTACCAATCAACACACAATTAACAAGGCTTGCTTTCATCTCTGTCCCTGCCTCACTGGTTCTTCCCTTTCCCACAACGTCTTCCTTGTGTTCTGAACATAGACAAACTGACGTCTTATTCTCCATTCACTTAACACAGTCTGTAAGTCACTCCACAGCTCAACAGAAGATTGGCTCTTGTTTCCTTTGTAGCTGCATAGTATTCCATTGTGAGAATGTCACCCAGTTTATCCAGCCAGTTCTCTGGTCACAGACATGGGCTGCTTCTAGTTATTTGCTTTTATAAATACTGTATCAGTCATTTCATATTTTTGCCGAGGTTCTTAGAGGTGTAATTACTGGATCATGGACATCGCACGCTTGTAATTTCTGTACATAGGGCCAAAGTTTCTCCCACAGGAGCTTGTGGAATCATATTCCTGCCAGCACTGAATGAGGGATCTCACCAGCCCACAGCTCAGCCAGCAGAGCATGCTGTGATCCTTTTGTGCTCCAGCATCTACTTGAAGACCAGTCTGTCAGTCAGTATAGTCGCTTTCTGTCCCACATTTATCATTGTCTGAATGAAGTTCAGCATCTTTTCATGCTCTTAAAAGGTATTTGGATTTTTCTGTTAATTATCTGCTTATTTTTTCACTAATTTTGCTACAGAATTATTGGGGCATTTATTCTTTTGAGGCTTTTTTGCTTTTCCTTGCACAAAGGGCTAAAACCCATTGTCTCTGCTAAAAGCTGAAAATATGCTTATTTCTGGTTGGTGGCCTTTCTCCAGTTCTTACTCATGGTGATTTTTCTTTGTCTTTGTCCTCTGAGTATCTTTTAAGTCTGGGTGAATACTTTCTGCTGCAATTCAGCCACACCCATCAGTCTCTTCCTTTATTGTGCCTCAATTTGAGTCACGGTTCTGAACATTTCACTCCCTAATACATTGGGGAATAATTTGCCAATATTTTCTTTTATGTTTTTATAGCTTCAGTTTTTACATTTAAATGCTTTGTTTATTTGGAATTTAATCCAATGTATGAAGTGAGGAAAAGATCCAAGTTTGATTTTTTAGGAGCCACATGTAGAGATGTCCATTTTCCTGACGGTGGGAGATGCTTCCTCTCTCACATATGAACTTTCTAGAAGCAAGTGGATCTGTTTGTGGACTTCTCTACCCCAGGCCATCAGCCTGCTTACTCACCAGCTGTGCAGCACCAGCTTCTTTGGACAGCAGGTGTTTCTAGTGTGTGTTTTAGGTCAGATTGGAATACGCCTGACATGCTGTCTTCTTCTGCAGAATGCTTTCTTTTGCTTTCTTCCTGGTACTACAAATGATACCCAGGGTTCCTACACGCCAATGTCAGGCAGGCACTCTCACTGAGCTGCATTCATGGACCCCTCATGTTCAGAATCTTCTTTGCTTCTTATCCATCTCTTCTTCCAGATGAACTTTAGTTTCCATTGGATTCTTTTTTTTTTTTTAATATTGGTCAATATCCTCCAAGCTCAGATGTTTGACTTGATTGAAACCATGGTTTGGCTGCTCTGTCACAGGGCCTAGAACAGTTCAGTAAGTGTTAACTGAAATAGACTATCCGAAAGTCTTCTGCCTGGAGGCAATCATACAGTCTCAACACCCATGTCAGCGTCAGAAGTGGAAGCTGGCTTGGAGACTCTACCAAGACTTTAATCCTCTAAGTTTCGATGGAACTGAAATAATATTATCATTAATAGTATTCACAAAAAAAATTATGGTGTGAGAATCATCTCCCTGGGGCCCTGGGAGGGTTTTGAATTTGCACTGCACACGTGTGTACCTTTTCTATTATTTGTCAGTCAAAGCTACTGCATTTCAGTCCATTCAAGCATGGGGTTTCTTTCTCATGTCATCATTAACAATGTAGATATTCGGCTCATGGAGAAAAAGAGAGCCCTGGGCTTCTATGTTGAGCAGCCTCAGGGTGAGGAGGACAGGGCTTTCATATACTGGCTCTTGTCCTGTTTTGTTTTTAAAGAACAGACCGTGCTAGGAAAGCAAGGGAAGAAACAGTTCCTTTGTTTAACAAATGATTCAAGTGTTAGAAATGTGATGATATTGTGTTCCCCAAAATATTGTGCACCCTAATAAACTTATCTGGGGTCAGAGAACAGAACAGCCACTAGATATAGAGGCCAGAAAATGGTGGCACACACACCTTTAATCCTAGCATTTCAGAGGCAGAGATCCGTCTGGATCTCTGTGAGTTCAAGGCCACACTGGAAATAGCCAGGCATGGTAACAAGAGCCTTTAATCCCAGAAAGTGATGGCAGGAAGCAGAAAGGTATTTAAGGCATGAGGATGAGGAACTAGAGCTGGTTAAGCTTTTAGGCTTTTAGCAGCAGTTCAGCTGAGATCCATTTGGATGAGAACTCAGAGGCTTCCAGTCTGAGGAAACAGGATCAGCTGAGGAATTGTCGAGGTGAGGTTAGCTGTGGCCTGTTCTACTCTGATCTTCCAGCATTCATCCCAATACCTGGCTCCAGGTTTGTTTTTATTAATAAGACCTTTTAAGATTCGTGCTTCAAGAAACGGGCAAAAGGAAAGGAGGTTTCCCAGATGATTATGTCCGGCTAGAGAAGCCAGGTGAACACCAGCCTCGGTTGAGTGGAGCCTGCCCTGGTTTTACCAAACTGATCTAGCACACTAACTTGGTCTGGGTCAGAGAAAACCAAAAGGCCAAACACAAAGGGGCCAAAGCCCACTCCTGCCCTTGAATGGACTTCCGGCTGTGCCCTTAACAGCCTCCTGACAGAGGAAACAACCTCTTAGACTCTAAGACACAGAAGACAGGATTTGCCTCTACTCACTTCCTCTCAATCTTGCTTTTCCTGTTTCCACAGCCACAACCTCGCTAGCTGCGATCTTTAAACCACACACTTAAGATGCTGGAGGCCAAGCAGCTGAAATGTGTGTGAACGTGCTCGCATTATTCAATCTGCTCCTTCTGTTGGCTCCTTAGCTCAGAGATCATGCACTTGTCCCAAGATGTGAAAGGAATCCCCAGGTGAGATCTCATATTGCAGTGAAAGGTGCCGCAGGGTCAGAACGTCATTCTGCCATATCGGTGACTGCAAGACGGGATCTTGGAAATCACCATGTTTTATTGTAAAATGCATCCACGCAAGACGATGTCCAAAATACCTGCTGTGATGTTATTTACACACAAGGAAGAACAAGAACACACACACATCCAGATAAACACATCTCACAGGAACAAGCACAGTAAGGAACAGGAGAAGGCAAAGTATGGCTAGAGGCCATATTTTGTGAGCAGGTCAAGGAGGAGAGTCACCTATGGAAACAGGCAAAGGTAAAAAACAGTTTTCAGAATGGGGTCTTGAAAGTGCTGGGACATTGAGGATGCGACAGAAATCTGATGTGATGGGGCCAGTGAGATGGCTCAGTAGATAAGGGTGCTTGCTGTCAGCTGAGGACCTGAGCTCCATGCCTGGGACTCACATGATAGAAAGAGAGAACCAATTCCTGTAAGTCCTCGGACCTCCACAAGCATACTATAGTACATGCAACATTCCACTCTGCAAAATGGGAGGGGAACAAAAGAAATCTGCTGTGCATAAGTGAAGATAATTAAAAAAAAAAAAACCCAAAACAAACAGTGAAACGCCAAGGTTGATAAAACTCAAAGTGCGGAAGGTCTGAAAAGCTGATGGCCCTGGCCTGCCAGCTGCGGCGGCCCTCACCGGACTCATCTCTATCTCCTCTGCAGCCTTCAGCTTCCTCCCATTAGTATCGAATCATAGCAATAGCCAGTGCTTCTGTGTTGTGTAGCCTCCCTGGAACCTTGCAATGCCCCATTGAACTAAGAATGCTTGTTCCCCTTGTACAGAGAACAGTGAGACTCATCAGGCATGCGGATTCCTAAGACTGCCTCTACCAAGTGACAGTGGGATCCGAGGAACCAACCACACGGCTGTAGTGGCCTAACACCCTGTCTGGAAAGACATCAGTGATTTTTAAAGCTGTGCATATGGGATGCATATATGTATATAACATACATGTGTATCTGTGTGTGTAAGCATGTGAGTATGGGTACATACAAGCCATGGTCTTCATCTTCTGCATTGAGACAGGGGCTTTTTGTTGCTCACTGCCACACAGGTGAGCATCGGAGAATTCTTCTCCACCTCCCATCTCACCATAGAAACACTGGGATTATAGACATCCACTCCAATCCCAATGTTACAGGGGTGCTGGGATTCAAACTCAGGTCCTCATGTTCGCCCAGCAAGTACCTTACCTACTGAGTACGCCCTCATCCTCAGTGCTAACAGTTTTATGTCTTTGGTGGAAAATTCTCCTAAGAATCAAACCCAATATCTACACACACCATCCCGATGGCATTTTAGTGTTGAGGCTGTCAACAGCATTTCTAAAAGCACCAGGGTTGTGGAGTCTCTACTCAACAGTTTGGGGACACGACATCATCTAGTCCTTCTATGCACTATGAGGCCTGGACACCAGAATCCAGCATTTGAGGTTCTTTTTTATCCACATTTCTTTCTTTAGCAGTTCTAGTCCGTGTTCTGAAATCTATCCATTGACTGGTGAGCTGCCGGAGAAGGCTGGAGGAACACTGCTCAGCTCAGGGAAGGAGGGCACGCTCCTCCAAGCCTCGTCCCAGCTAGAGATTTATAAACTGGCTTTTAGCTTGCGCTCCTGGAGCAGCCCTGCACCCCCAGCACTGTGCCTCTTTGTGAACAGGCCGAGCTTTAAAGCCAATGCCTATTTTGCTCAATTTATAAGGGGAAAAAATAATCTCCAATAGACTGAAACACAAGGGCACTACATCTGATTCCAATTACAGTCAGATAATCACCAGTCATGACCAGCCCAAGCTGGAAGGAAAGCTTGGATTTCTCCTCAGAGACATCTCCTGGTTTAACTTTTAACAAGGGCTACAGTTGAGTGTGGCCTTTCAGGGGAAACAAAAGGGGGGTTCAAGCCTCTTTAAAGGCTTTACTGACTTCTCCACCCCGCTATGAAATTAGTTCTTTTGGAAGATCATTTATGGGTTTAATTGAATGTGGTAAAAACATAGCCCTTCCGTTCCCCCAACCCCTCTAAGAACACCGCGAAGGAGGCCTGTCTTGCACGTGACAACACCGACTTCTGTCTCAGCACCCTTCTCCATTTGGGGACTTATATCAGAATGGAAAACATTTGCTCCCTAAAGATTTTCTTGTGGTTATAGGGAGACCAGAAGTCCTTTGTGACTTGTGACCATTTGGACATCATGAAGAGCAGGGACAAAGAGGTCTGTGTTGGCTGGAGGATGGCCCAGTAGGCAAAGGGCTTGCTGTGCACGCATAAGGTCTTGAGTTTGGTCCCCAGCATGCATATAAAAAGGTAACACTAGTAATCCCAGAGGTGGAGTTGGGAGAACAGAGCTGATTGGTCCCTGGGACTTGGTTAAGCAGGCCAACCTGACAATCAAGGAACTCCAGGTCCAAGAGAAAGACACTCTCAAAAACCAAGGTGTCTAGTTATTATGTGCCTGAACTGAGTCCACCAGGTTGCTCTCAATCCTCGGGGGAGTCTTTGCCCTGGAGGAGATGGAAATGGGGGGTGGGCTGTGGGAAGGGGGGGCGGGAGGGGGGAGAATGGGGGAATCCATGGCTGATATGTAAAGTTGAATTATATTGTAAAATAAAGTAAAATAAATTAAAAAAAAAACAAGGTGTATTGAGCCTGAGGAATGACAGGTGAGGTTGACCTCCAGCCTCTGCCCTCACGCAATACATATTCACACCCACTTGCCATACAGGGTGGGGTGGGGCAGGAAGAGATCCCAGTGGCGTATATGTATCCTCCAGACTTATTGTCTTCCCAGAAGCTCGCTCCCTTTACGAGAAGAGAGAGAATGGACACTGAAGATCCTCGCCAGGGAAGCAAGGTGTGAGTGCTCATTCCTGGGTGGCATGAATAGGGCCTTGCTTCCTATCCCAGGGTGAACAGCCGGGGACTGGTGACAGTCAATCCCAGTTCCCAAGCAGCTCCCAGCCCAGCTCCTGGGGGATTCCTCCTGTCCCCCTGTGATCTTCCAGGCTCTGGGGTCACAAGCATCTGATTCCTAGCTCACACATTCTGCTTACTGTTTTGGGACAAGTCACATGACTTCTCTGAGCTTAAACATGCTCTTGCAGAGAATAAATACAGAAAGGTGCTGCCCCTCGGGGGTGGTGAACCTGCCCTATGGTGGTGCTTGAAAACAGTGCAGAGCATGTAAGCAGTTAATACACATTGATGCCTTCACGTTTTGAAGCAGTTAATGATTTCTTCTTCCAGAATTTCCTTCCCTCCCCTGTTCTCAGGTCTGTCTTACCTTCCAAAGCTTGAATAGCCACAGGAAGGAAAGGGATTAGTAATATACATAAAGACGGAGGAGGGCTTCTTCTGAGTGAGAGCACACCAGGACTTCATGTCTATACGTGGTGGACTCAACCAACAATGCACTCAAAATATTTGGGGGAAATACATAAAATCAAAAGCTTGCTTAAAACATTGAGAGGTTTTTGTTTGGTTGGGGTTTTAGCTTTTTTTTGTATATGATTTTTTTTTTTTAAGTCACAGTTCTCAAGCATGAACTTTGTAGGAGACAACACAGTGTCACTGGGTCATGCAGAACAAACCCATGTGTGCTCTTGAAACTGGTGGGCAACGAGTCGGACACTCCTGCAATCATGAGCCAGCTAAATGCAATAGTATATAGGGACTTGAACATCCCCAAGTTTGGGTGACCGCTGGGGAGCCAAAAACTAACCCCATGGATACTCCAGGATGAATGCTATTCTCTCAGAATTAGAAATGGATTTGCAGAAGGCCAGTAGAGTCAGATGAAAGGGCAGACATTAGCAGAACTGACAGGCTAAAGACCCTGACTGTCTGACCCCAGGAACCCAATTAAGTCATAAGAAGGAGTCAACCCCCATTTGTAAGGTCCAAGAGTAGGGACCACTGTGACTTATGTCCTGGAAATGGCCTCCAAAGAAAATGGCGTCAGGGGATTCCTAGATAGGTTGGGATTTCGCCTCAGGAAAGCTCTCTTGCTCAAATGCTGTTGGAGTCACAAAACAATTGCCAGGCAGTAAGAAGCAATAAAGAGAGCCACGGGAGCTGTTATCTTATAGATGGGGACATAGGAAAAGGAGCCAGGACAGCGTCAGCAAGAAGCAATCAGGAAGTGTCAGAACTGGGTACACTCACCCACCTGCATGATGCTTCATCAGCTCCCTCTCATCTCCTTCAACAAAACTCAGGACTTAGGGGACAAATCCAACCTGAGAAGATACAGAAGCTGAGTAGCCACTGGCTTGTGATCTGAGATCTGAGCACCACGCTGTCACTGGCCGTTTACTTCTTGGTCTCTTCACCTGTTTTTGAGGTACCGGGGTTCCACGCTGTATAATATGTCCCAGGAAGGAGACTTCTGCCATCCTTGTGTGAGAGCCAAGAAAATTACAATGGCCAGGATTCGTTGTTATGAGCACAGGAAGGCTCATGAGAAGTGACAAGAGGTAGGTCAGCAGTATCTGCGCCTCTTTCAGTCTGCTGGAACAGAGCTAAACCAAAGCTCTGAGCTTGACTCCTGCCCAGCTGACCCAGCAGGATGTCTAGTTAACCAAACAGGTAACTCTAATTACAAAATACCAAGCAAGCTTTCGATTGCTTTCCCTTCAACTAACATTTAACCAAACCAAACATCTCTGAACCCTAGCCTGGGGGCTCTCCGCTTGGCCCTGATTCTAGGCTCCAAGACACCTCTCACTATAACGCTTAAAATAAAGTTACATGCTAAAATTAACAACTTCTGAAACATAGCTATAATAATTATGTGAGCATATGTTATACTGGAGTAGCATGTGGCCCATAATCCTTTGCTATTACAAAGCTCAGCTGTGCCATGAGATCCAAGGAGTTTCCTTTAATAGAAAGAATGATTTGGTAATGTTACATACCAGCTCGTGGTTCAAAACATTTATTGGGGTTTAACACTGTGAAACAGATAACCAAGTGTTCCCCAGCTGCTAAGTCTCACTTCATATATTTAGACAACCCATAATGATGGCGAATCTACGACTTGAAAGGATGTCATATCCAATGGATTGTTTTGAGAGGTTACTTCTGAGGCCACATCTGCTTCATGTCACTTGCTCAGAGTGTTCCATTTTCCTCCAGGGTTACTTAATGATCATTATTAGGATGGATATAAGTCAAGGGCTGCACGTTTTCTGAAATGTGGTCTGCAATAGTGCACACTCACCTGACTTGAGAGGAGAGAGAGATCTGACACACTGAAGAACTTGCCAGCCAGGCAAGGAATCGGTGCAGATTAGCAAAGGAGAATTTATAATGTGCAATGAGTTTCTCACGTGAAGGGGAGGCTGTGGAGGAACTTTTAAAGCCATATGATTACCCTAAAATGACGGGGCCATACGCTGAACTTCAAGCAAGGTTTCAAGCTGTTCTGAAATGACAAACTGTGGCACACAGTACAGAGCACACTGAAATGTGTTGAAACACCAGGTAACATTCCAGGTTTGAACTTTCGAACATTTGGGTAGCTAGAGCACACGGCGGGACCATTTCACAGCCCTGTGCGTTTTGTGCTTACAGTCTGCCCATCTCCCCTCCCCACCACACCACACCCCTCACTCAACTCGTTCCATGCATTGGGAAACTGTGTCCCCCTCCAGAGGTTTCAAACGAGTACTCATCTTGCCAGCACATTTTACAAACAAGAGAATAAAAGCGAACTATCTCTGAAAATGCAGCTGTCACAAACAAAGAGCGCCATTGCTTCCCGGTCCTCCCGGTGTCCCAGAACTGGCTCTGTGCTTGGGTTAGCTGAATCTATTTGGCACCACTGAAGTCCAGCAGCATGCTTACTACCCAAAAGCAAACAAATAAAAAAAAAATAAATTCTGCTGGTGTGCACTGCCCTTCTCCATAAGCAGTTGTTTGTAACAGCTATTGTTCAATTGCAATGCTCCTGCCCCCACCCCCAAGAAGGCTGGGCTGCTTTAGAAGTGACCAGATGAAGGTGCTGTCAATCTATTGGAAAGGAAAAGGCTTACTGACAGGGATTCAGCTAATGTGACCAATGTAAACAGCACGCTGCAGAACTCACACTCTGAAAATAGCCCCGACAACCTGCAGGCTGTGGCCAACCACCCAAACACAGGGAATGCCAGTGTGGGCTCTGGAGGCTGGATTTAAAGATGGCAGCTTAAAGAAGGATTCTGAAACCCTTCAAACAGGGGTTGGATCTTCGTGCGAGTGAGTGGCTTTGAAACAGTGGCAGTGGGTCTCAGCCTTCCTAATGCTGCGACCCTCAGGTTGTAGTGACCCCCAATCATAAAATTATTTTTGTTGCTACTTCATAACTGTAATTTTGCTCCTGTTATGAATTGTAATGTGAACATCTGTGTTTTCCAATGGTCTTAGGCAACCCCTGTAAAAGGGTCACTTGACACCCCCCCACACCCCAATCCTCCCACCCCCCCAACCCCCTACCCCATACCCCCCAGGGGTCACGACCCATAGGTTGAGAACCACTGCTCCAAAACAACAGCATGGTGTGGGTGAAGAGGAAGAACAGGTTGTGTTGTAGTTACTGTTCTGTTGCTGTGGAGCTCATGACCAAGACAACTCTTATAAAAGAAGCATTTAATTGAGGGCTTGCTTATAGTTCCAGAGGTTTTAGTCCATTACCATCATGGTTACTTACCATTTTTAAACAGAATCCCTTCCCACATGTAAGTCTTCTATGGAGCTTGGCGTGCAAGATTCTCAGAAGCGGAACTACTTCAGTGAACCCCAGAAAGGAATGGCGTACCATCTAGCCTTCAATCATTGTTTCAAGTCACTTTACTGTGCCAAAGATGTGTTTCCTTGGTAAATGACCTCTGACCTTGCTTTATGGTCGACCAAATGATATCTAATAAATCTTGTTAATAATTGCTGTTCTAAAACCTCCTAGCTTATAGAGTGGTATAGTATCTAAATGCTCGCTCACACAGCACTTAAATTTCCCCTGGTACTGTGTGGCATTAGCAAGTTCGTGTGCTATCATATGCTATTTCATATACACAAAAATAGTTTACATTCAATCAACTCTAGGAAGAGTTAAATGGAGAAGAAAGGGAAAAAATAGAAGGAGAGAGAAAGAAAGAGGAAGAAAGAGAAATCAATTAGTACCCCATATAGAACCATCTCATCATCACCCTGGAATTCTGATTTCAGACTCTGCATATGAATTGGGCCATTCACCAAAAATGAAACTGTTACAGCAGACACAAGTTTCTCATTTGCTGAATCAACAAATCTCTGGTGCTAAGCATTTCTCTGGTGACAATTAACTCAAGTGTCTCATATTTCTACAGGGAAACTATAATAATTATTCTCTTCAAAACTCACAGGCAGGATTTTTGCTGCTGAAACAAACAAAGGAAGCCCTGAGCAGTCAGCTTTCTGGGGAGAACTGTTCCTGTCACGGTCAAGAGGCAGTCTCCATCAAGAAGTACGACTGGACATCGTGGACCTGAATACCCTGCCAGACACCCCAGTCGTCAGACTCCCCATGGTTAACTAAAGGGCTGTAGAGGCCCACAGGAGCTCATAGAAGGAACCAGGAGCTTTGTTTCTAGAAAGCCTTCTGTGTAACGTTAGATGTGATTCCTCCTTGTGTGTGTGCACATGTATGCACACACACACACACACACACACACACACACACACACATGTGCATGCATGTGGAGGTCAGACAACTATCTCTGGTATTGTTCCCTGAGACACCATCACCCCATTGGTTTGTTTTTCTGAGACTGGGTCTCTCATTGGCCTGGAACTCGCCAGGTAGACTAGACTGATGGGCAGGAAGCCCCAGGTACCTTCCTGTGCCTCACACTATTGGGATTACAAATATCAGCCGCCACACCCAGCATGTTTTAAGTGGGTTCTGGGAATCGAGTTCTAAACCTCATCCTTTGAGGCAAATACTTTTCCAATGGAGCCCCTCCCCAGTCTCTTTCTCCTCTCTTTATATCACAATATCATGAGCACTTTCAGCAAGTTGGAAGGAGAAGAGAGAACGGCTCTAGTTCACCCTGACACAACCATGGAAATGTCTACAAATGCTCAAAGAGCGGCAGCCGGGAGTAAAGGGGGTTGTGATTCATGCAGCATGGGCCTGATTTGACCTAAGACCCATCCTAAGAAGATCCACATCTGGATAAAGAGTCTTTCCTGCTGCAGCCAAGGATGCAGATGTAGGCTGGTCTCTCAACAGGGTTGCACTTGGGCTGCAGTCTCAACAGCAGGAAGAAGAGTGCTGTCGTGCGCCAGTCTCACAAGGACCCTGCTTCCAGTCATTAAACCACTGGCAGGGACTTAGGAGTGAGTTCAGTATCCACAAAGCTACTGGGCTGGACACTGTGTTCCAAGGGATGGAGTAACACTCTTCCTGACTGAAGAACTTGAACAAGGAGCTGGGAAGATGGCTCAAGAGATGAGTACTGGCTCTGTGAGTGTAAGGATAAGAGTTTGGACTCCCAGTACCCCCAAAAACACAAGGTGAGCAGAGCCATCCATCTGTAATTCCAGCCCCCAGGAAGGTAGAGACAGGGAAGCTGTGCAGCAAGACGGCTAGCTAGACAAGTTGTCGGGGCAGGTTCAACTGAGAGGCCCCACGTCAATGAATGAAAACGAGAGCAATGAAGACTCCTAATGTCAGCCTCAACTGGTCTACACACACATATACACACGCACACACATATGCACATACACACATATATACATACACAGAAACACACACATATACACATACAAACATATACACATGCACACACACACACACACACACACACACACAAACACTCCCCACAAACACACAGGAAGACATCTGCAAAAAATAAATAAATAACTTGAACAACTTCTCCAGGGTCTAGCCATAACCCACATACCTGCCACTACCCACAGGTCCCTTCTGTGACACATCTAACCTCTCCACACAGCCACACAGACTCATACCTCCTCCAAACTACCCACAGATTTTCTCTTCTGCCCCAACCTGTTCTGTCTAATCAGACTTATAGCTAACAAAAGAAGCCCATGTGCCCAGATCTCATTGTAAAAATACCAGCAATATGAAAAATCAAGCCAGTACCTTCTCTCTAAATTTGTTAGTCCTATGGAAATGTTTGTCAGTGCGAATGGCCTAGATGAACCCCAGGACACAGGATTTAAAAAAAACAAAAAACTTAAACTCCATCAAAGGATTCAAGGGGTTTAAAGAAGACACAGAGGAAAAGCTGAATGAGTTATAAGGAAGAGATCTCAGAAGAATAAGTGCCTGGGTGATACCCAGGAAAAAACAGACATAGGGTTGATGGAATGACAAAGGAAATACAGGAGCTGAATTCAAAGAAGTTAGAATCATTGAAATGGACTCAAGCAGAGACGAAGATAGAACTGAAAAATCCAATAACTCGACTAGAAAACTCCAAGGGAAGCCTTGCAAGCAGAGTGAGTCAAGCAGTAGCTGGGATATCAGAACTCAAAGGTAAAGAATCAAACAAGCAAGGACTATGAAACATTCTTAAAACACCAGAAAGAAGCATACAGGAAACGTGGGACATCGTGGAAAAACAAAAAACCCTTCCAATTGCAGGCATAGATAAGGGAGAAGAATTCCAAGTCTATGGCATAGACCAGACCTTTAACAAGATCACAGAAGAAAACTCCCCCAAACTAAGTAAAGACACACCCATATGGATACAAGAAGCAGAAAGAACACCAAATAGACAAGACCAGAAAATAAATCCCCACAGCACATAATGAAACTCTACATATACATAACAAAGACAGTGTACTGAAAGCTTCAAGAGAAAAAAACACAAGCAAACACAAGTCACATATAAAGGAAACCCCATCAGAAGAAGAGCTGAGTTCTCATTGGAAAGTATGAAAGCCAGAAGAATCTAGAGCAATGCATTCTATAGCCTAAAAGACTATGATGGCCAGCCTAGACTAACATACCCAGCAAAACTATCCACCATAACTGAAGGAGAAAGACAAATGTTCCATGACATAAGCAGGGTAAGAATTTATATCCAACAAACCAAACCTAAAGAAAGAACAGGAACTGAACCTAAAGTAATACGGGAAGCGTAATTGAAGGGGAAAGACAAATGTTCCACGACATAAACAGCCTAAAAATTTACATCCAACCAATTTATATCCAAAACTAAAAAGAATACAGGAATAAGCACAGCAAAGAGACCGTGGAAGGAAATATGAAACCACACTTATTAAAACACAAAGTACCGCTGAGAACACGTACACCACCACCAAAATCTAACAGCACAATAACTGCAATTAACACACACATCTCAATAATAACCTTAAATATCAATGGCCTCAATTCTCCAATAAAAAGGCATAGGCTGACTGAACAGATAAGAAACAAATTTTATCAATTTGTTGTCTACAAAAAACAAAACAAAACATATCTTAGCTTTAAAGATGGGCTAGGTGCCACCTCAGAGTAAAAGGATGGACAAAAATATTTCAGTGTAGGGGACCAGAAAGCAAGCAGTAATTGCTGTCCTATAATCTGATAAAATAGACTTCAAACTAAAACTACTAAAAGAGATAAAAAAGGACACTTCATTCTAATCAAAGGAAGACACACACACACACACACACACACACACACACACCTGTACACACACACACACACACACACACACACACACACACACACATCAAACTCTGGGGTACCTAATTTCATTTTTAAAATGTACTGCTGGATTTAAAGACACAGATTAACATCCATCCATCCATTAATTATTTAGGTGATTTCAATACTCCACTTTCTACAATAGAAAGGCTATATGAGCAAAAAAATAAACAAAGAAATATCAGAAATAACCAACATCATGCATCAAATGGACCTAACAGATATAAGAGAATATTACACCCAAACACCAGAGAATAAACATTCTACTCACAGAAGCAGCATACAGAAGCTTTTCTAAATTAGATCACATTCTAGGACACAAAACAAATCTTTATAAATTCAAAAAGATTGAAAACACTTCTTATATCCTGTCTGGTCACATTGCAGTAAAACTTAAAATTTACAGCAAACAAATGTCTAGTAAATATGTAAAAGTGTGGAGATTAAACAACACATTACTGAATGGCAAGTGGTTCAAAGAAGAGAGGAAGAAAGAAATTTTTAAAAATGTCCTGGAACTAAATGAAAATGAAACCCAACCCAACAAACCTGTTGGAACACATGGAAAAGCAGTCCTGGGAGTAGGACATACAGCTCTGAGCACCTATATTTTAAAAAATCAGAAAGGCTGGGTGGCGGTGGTGCACGCCTTTAGCCTGGCACTTGGGAGGCAGAGGCAGGTGGATCTCTGTGAGTTCCAGGCCAGCCTGGTCTACAAAGCAAGTTCCAGGGCAGCCAAGATTACATAGAGAAACCTTGTCTTGGAAAAACAAACAAACAAACAAGCACACAAAAGAAAAATCAGAAAGAACACAAATAAATGACTTAATAATGCAACTAAAAAATTGGAAAAACAATGACAAACCAAATTCAAACCAATTGGCAGCAAGAAATAATAAAAATCAATTAAATAAAAACAAGACAGAAATCTATGAAATAGAAACAAAAAAAACCCAAAAGGCTGGGTTTTTGTTTTGTTTTGTTTTGTTTTATTAGAAGATAAATGAGGCTAATAGGCCTTTGGCCCAACTAGCCAAAAGAAATAAAGAGAAGATCAAAATGAACAGAATCAGAAATGAACAGGAAACCATTACAACAGACACCAAAGACATTCAGAATCTTCTAAGAAAACATTTAAAAGTCTCTACTCTTCTACTTCATTAAGGTGGAAAGCCTAAAAGAAATGGATGAATTTCTAGATTCAGCCAAACCACCAAAATTAAACCAAGAAGTCAACAATAAAAGCTGTGTATGATAAACTCACAGCCAACATCATCCTAAATGAAGAAAAGCTTGAAGAAGTCCCAGAGAAGTCAGGAATGAGACAGGGACCAGGGATGCCCACTATCCCCAAGGTTAACCTCTAGCCCCGACATGCAACACACACCTGTACACACCACACACACACACACACACACACACACTCTCTCTCTCTCTCATCAGTATCTCTGTAACCCTGAAGGATAATGCCTGAAAGATCCTCCCAGACACTAGAGTTCATTCTGCTAAAGATTAATCTAGAAAGCAAGGTT
Source organism: Peromyscus aztecus (assembly GCA_902168405.1). Taxonomy (NCBI): domain Eukaryota; kingdom Metazoa; phylum Chordata; class Mammalia; order Rodentia; family Cricetidae; genus Peromyscus; species Peromyscus aztecus. Next base: position 16,479 of record CABHPQ010175597.1, read on the forward strand.
TAGACAGGTGAATCTGGGCAATGCTGCTGCCTGGGCTGCTCACAGGGACCAGTTCCCAGCTTGGTTTTCAGCACACCAGCTGCTTTTGTCCTTGTCTCTCCTGTGGCTCTGTTTTTCCTCAACTTGGTCTTAGCTCATGAATGCCAAACCCTCATGGTCATCTCTCTGCAGTGGTCTGTTCAGAGTGGCTATGAAGAAAAACAAGGTGTGGCTTTGTGCTTCCACAGCACAGGCTAGGGAAGCTTCTGATGCCATGCCATAGAATTGAAGAGCCTGGCCATCTACAGAGCTCCATCCAGTCCACAGACAGGACTGGGCTTAGCTATAGTTCTCACTTAAGTGGTCGACAGTGGGCTAGGAACGGTAGCCAAGACCAAAGCCCAAGCTTCAGCCTCTTCCAGAAAGCCAATAGTCACATCTAGACCTGACAACCACAGAGTGTACAAGGGCATGTAGCCCAGGCAGCCAGGGAGGCCAGAGAAACTGTCGGTAGACATTAGCCTAGGCCAGGAACAGGATCTTCAGTCTGGACTTTGGAGAAACAGAAAGGATCAACTGTGGGCTTTTGCTGAGATGTCTGAACTGAGAAACTTAAGGGCTTTTCATGGAAATGACTAGAACTTGCACTCAGGTCTAGGCTATAGAAATGGAGAGCATCAGGGCAGCAGGTACCTGGGGACAGGCTTGTGTTCACAGCACAGATGGAAGTCTGGGAGAGACAAAGCCCATGGCCCAGGCTGCTGTGTGTTTGTTAGCTCCAAGCAGCTCCAGGTTGGAGCTTTCCACAGAAGAGGCAATAAAATAAACTTACATCCAAAAGGTAATGGATCAACCTCCAGTGCCGTCCCCAGGCTCCTCACCACATCTCCTGGATCAATACATCCTTGTGACCCAGCTGGATTCATTTAAATAGAACAACAGTGGCTTCCTGGAGCCAGTTTTCCAGGTCAAAAGTGATTTTCAAGACATTTAAGGCACGTTGTCATTGGAATACAGTTTTACAGGCCCAAATTAGCAGCTACCAGAGTCTATGGAAAAGTGTTTCTCTTTAAGTAAACTTCCTTTCCTTTAAGACCTCAGGGAGAAATAATAACTCAGAAGCCGTTTTTTTTTTTTTTCTTTCTCCAGTGAAGGTTTTTATTGCAGAGCCCACTTGCTGTGTGTGCACTCCTGCACAGGGTGCCGGGCACCTTATCACAATCCTATCTGGCAGGCTGCTGGCTGCGGGAGAAAAGACTGCTTTCCATTTCATTCGGAGTTTGCGCAACCCGTGTTCCAGGAGATAAAGACTGGAGACAACGACACTCGCCCTGCTTGGGGGAAGAAGGCAAGAGCAAAGCATCCCAGCCATTTCCCCAGATCCTCCTGTGAAACATGCCAAGCCCAGACATTTGACAACCCCAAGTTCAAAATCCATGCTACGCATTAGGACCTTCCATCCCCTTTAAATGTCTCATTGCTTGCTGCCTCCCGAGCCTAGTTCTCTTTCCTTGGCTCACTCAAGCTTTCTCCATCCTTCTCGGACCTCTGCTTTGAATGCAGTCCCAGCATTGATATGGAGCAAAGGCCCTTGGGTGACTTGCTCTGGAATTTACCTGTCCACGTGCCCAACTCAGGCCTTGTTAGAAATGCTGAGGCCAGTGTGAAGGAGAATGTCACAGGACTCTGATGTCTCTGGCAGAGCACAATCATTCAGATGTCACCCCCAAATCCAGAGTGCAAATGTCTGCGCTTGCACAAACTTGATGGCTTCCTCCATGTTTACACTCTTTTAGGGCCAGAGGGTGAGGAGATACTGGATATGTCTCGTTGTTTCTATGGCAGGGCTTTTGGGCGAGTCACAGTTATAAGAACATACTATGAATCATGAACAAGCTGGTAGATTAGACTATGCGTAAAATTATAAAAGGTAAATCACCACCCTGTCATGTTTCCCTTTTCCTCCCTCCCCCCTCTCTTTCCCTGGTCTTCCCTTCTCCGCCTTTCCCTCCTTTTCTGCCGCCACCCCCCCCATCTTTTCTTTAGGTTTGGAGGCAGAGCCTCACATATCCCAGTCTGCTCTTAGCTCCTCATGGTTGGGAATTCAGCTGTGAACCACCATGCCCACTGCGTTATCGCTTATACACGAGGACATCGATATTATTGAATCACAACAGCTGTGGTCCAAGCCAGGCTCTTCCCTGCTAGTTCAGGAAATCACAGAGGAGGACTCCTTAACAATCGAAGACAAGAAAATCACCTTGGAGGCAGATGCACTCTCAGCAAGCTGGAAGCAGGAGCTGTAACTAGAAAGCATGAAGAACATCCCAGGAGGGAAGGAGGCAGCCTCACATGGTCCCTCTTCATTATCTAATGCTATAAAAGCCAGGTTCAGAGGGAAAAGCATTGTGACCGGACAGTCTTGCCAGCCAAAGAATGTAGGCCTCAGACATACTTGGTCCAGACTAAGAAATTAAGATCATTTCATATTCCAAGTTCTGCTTACTCCAGTATAAACCCGCTTTCTCTGTATGAATAGCATTTTGGTCCTGATTTCACTTTTTCCTGAGCCAAGGGTCTTTAGATGTGAACATCTGTGCACACTATCTTTCCTGTGGCATGGTGCACACACAGAGATGGGAACCCCACTCCAGCTGTTATTGCGCTGTAAGATTCAATCACGGGAACCAATGTTTCTGCCTTGTAAGGAGTCAACAAAAAACTGCTTTTGACAATCTTTTATAATAAAATCCCAACACTGTCCTGGTGTGATAGCAAATACTTGTAACACCAACACTTGGGACCTGTTGACAGGTGGATATCAACTTTGAAAATTTATCTCCTGAAAGACCCAATAGGCAAATAAACAAATGAATAAATAAATAAAATTAACAAGCAAAAATACACAGAAATACACTGTTCGCTATTTAATGGTAATGTTTGTTTTTAAAAATTAGTTTGTTTGGTAGGAATAAATGATTCCCTTGGGAAGAGAATTAAGCCCACGGTGTCAAAGCCGAGTCTGTGGAGCGAATACCTCATGAGCTAGGGCCTGCCTCTGACAAGTGTCTTCCAGTATAAGTTATCTCTGTGACTAGAGCCCAGGTGCCACCCTCAGGACTCATAGGATGACTGAATAAGCCAGTACCAGTGGCTCCAGAAGTGATGACATGTCAGCATGCTGAGAAGCCAAAACCGAGGAACAGTGAGGCCAGACCTTACCTGAGATCTCAGAATGAGCGTATCTACCTAGGAAAGGGGGGTAGAACGGGCCATTTTCAGCACTGGAACTTTCCAGCATGTTCAGTAATGTCTCCAGTCAATCACTGGATGGACTGCAAGTTGATTGTCTAGAAGGAGCCCTGTGTGTGTCATCAGCACGGCTGCCGGCTGCTCCTGCCCTCCCCCACGTCCATTGTCAGGAGCACTCAGCTTGTCCATCCATCTTCCCTAACCTGCACAATAAGAGTGGTGATGCTAGGCCAGGGACTGAAGTTCTAGATGCTGGTCTCCTCCCAGGATACAGAGGTGACCAGCCACAGGAGGCCCTTGCCAGCACGCTGCACCTCCTAGTTTCTGTGAGGCCTCCTGGTACGGGAAGTGGGCAACCCAAAGCAGGCTCCCAATTCGACTGAATTGGAGCAGGCCTCATGTGTTTTCTCTTTCTCATTCTCTCTGCCCTTTGCTTGCAAGTTCAAAAGCATATTGATTTCCAGATCTCCCGTATGAATACTTAAGAATAAAAGACTAGGGGGAGATAGACCAGAGGTTAAAAGCATGCACTGCCCTTGTAGAGGACCCGAGTTCAATTCCTTACACCCATGTCAAATGACTCAGAACCCACCTGAAACTTCAGCTGCAAGGGATCTGATGCCCCCTTATTACCTCTGTGGGCACCTTCATTCAAATGCACACACCGACATGTGGACAGAGACATGATTAAAAACTCTTAAAAATAAGTATTAAGAATAAGAGATGTGGGGCTGAAATGATGGCTCAGTCAGGAAAACGTTTGTCACACAAGCATGCTGGTCTGAGTCCCAGTCCCCAGCAGGTAAGTGAAAACTTAGGCATGGCAACATGTGCCTGTGATTCTAAGTACATCGGAGGCAGAGACAGCGGGACCCCTAGATCTCAATGGCCTGCCCAGCCTGGATGCATGAGTGAGCTCCAGGTTCAGTGAGAGGCAGAGAGAAAGACAGAAAGACTAAGGAAGACAACTAGTGTCAACTTGTGGCTTCCACAAACATACATTCACACCTACACCTGCACACACCACACACACACTCCCTCACACATGGACACACACACACACAGAGACACACACACACACAGATACACACACACTCCCTCACACAGACACGCGCACACACACACACACACACTAGAAAGGATGGAGTCGTGTGACACATTCTAACTACAAGTCGTCACCTTGACAAGGCTTTTCCTCTTCTACCTGTTGCAATGCTGTTTGTCCTAAGCACATACAATGTGAGCTCAAACTACAGATATAAACCTTTAAAAGAAACAAAGCATGCCAGCAAATGTATTTTATCTTGGATACACAATCCTATCAAATCCGTTCCCATGCAGTCAGTGCTGGCAGGGAAGAGAGAGCTGACTGACTTCGAACAGTTTCCATAAGGACCATGATGCTCAGAAGCAGGGCATCATCTGTCTGAGCTTGTCTACAGATTTGACTTTCAAAAGTGACGTGCCTGTCCAATGGACTGCCAAAAATATGCCCTACAGAAAAGAACAAGGCCAAGTCTATGTTCTTTGATGATTTGGCAGCTTCCAGTAGGAACAAGGCCCCAGTGTTGCCAGACTAGGTGAAGGACTCGCCTTCCAGGGCATTTAGGGGTAATTCTGTGTTGTGTGTGGGAGGTGGCGCTTGGGAAGGTATTCTCAAAAGTGTGTTTCAAATAGGAAGATGGCTGGATAAAGGCATCCAGGTGACCTCAGTGTGGCCTACCTGCCCTGGCCCCTGGTGTCCTCCAGTAGCCTGTGGATCTTGGGAGTGGGTGGATGTGTGGGACACGAAGAGTGGCTCCTGTATCCTCACGCAGTGACACTGAGACTCGAGGCCATGTGGGAGGAAAGCTTGAGAGTCTCTGAGTCCAACAAGGAAGGTGACCTTCTAGGTGGGCAGGAGGTCTGAGTTTTCAGTGCTCTGTTTCTATCTCTTCAACTTTGCACAGTACTCAGCTTTTCTGGTCTGATCCTTACCCACCATTTCTCCCAAGGACTCACCCCCATGTAACCTAGAGGAAGAGTCCCAGATCCATTCCCAGGTTTGGTTCCAGCCCATCTCCCTGCACCATGACACCTGAAACCACTTCGTAGTTTTTTACAGCTTTCTCCAACCTGCTTAGGGACATTACTCCTCCCTCATCCTCATATGGCTGTTGTTGTAGAGGAAGTCCACTGGGGAGGCCAGACCTCTTTGGTCCAGCTTCTTGCTATGGTTGATGAAAGAATTTGTAGATGGCCACAGAAGGTCATTGAACAGAAGGTTTATTGGGGAGGGGAATTTTTTGCAAAAGTAAAAACATGCACACTGGGAAGCAACGTGTGAGATCTCCCAAGCAAGGACTATGCTGAGTGTAGATGAGGCGTTACAGTTTTAGGGGTTCAGAGCTACTGGTGTGGGGGTTGTCTGGTGAAGACTATTTGGATCCTTTGACTAACTCCACTTTTCTAACTGAGCTCTATAACCACACCTTGGCAACTGTGTATTAATGCCTTGAGGCTACGGAGCATGCACAGTAGGGTCACTCTTTCCTAAAATTTACCCTTCCCCAGTTGTTGACAGTGGAAGGTTATACATCAGGTATGTTGCAGAGTTTGTAAGTAACTATTGCCTGCTCAGGGATTTTGTGGCTGGCAATGATTCTGAGTGTCCAAGAGACAACTGGAGGTATGGGTCACCACCCCTCCCCCAGTGTGTGCACTCTCACACACATATACACTGTGCAGGGGTGGGGAGAGGTTGGATAAGAAGCACAGGTTTTCCTCATTTCATGGAGAATTAAGGAAGTAGCATAGTGAGAGCCAGCCGTTGCTCCTGGCCACTAGTTCCCAGTCTAGTAACTGGGACTTAGGAACTCTTCCTTACCTCCCACTGTGCATCTTGACTTCCTACCTCCATACACAGCTGTCACCTACCCAATGGGTGCCCCACTTGTGTGCTTAAAACTGCCATCCCTCTCTACAGAGCTCCTCACCTTGGGGTAATACCCAAGGTTCTGCCTCTCCCAACCCCAGCACCACCTAAAGGGAGTCTGTCCATCTCCATTTTCCCCCTGCACCTTCAGTGGCCAAGAGAGTGAACTTCACCTCCTAAGCTTACTTACAAGATTCCTCACATCTGACCTCATCCCCTCAAATCACACCTGCTTGGACCAGTTCCCCAACATTCATGAAATGGAGCCCTGTTCTCCCATGCGTGTGTATTTCTCTCGGTTCTCTGGACTTGGTTTCTCCCTGGCAGAGCCACCGTGCTGCACATAGACAGCTGTGAAAGCTTCCTCCTCACATCCACATCTGGAGCATCACAGCAGTCCTGCTCTTTAGCCAAGCTCCCCCGCTGTACACCATTCCCTGTATTTAGAATAGCTTCGGTCTTAGCCTTTCTCAGCCTCTCTAGGGAAGTTATCAGTTTCTCTTCCCAAACCTTGGCGGCTTTGAACTGCTGCCACTGCCCTAAATAGCTCATTTTAAAATTACAGTTTTAAAAAGTTTTGAATTACATGCATGTGTATGTGTGGGTATGTGCAGGTGAGTGCAGGTGTCCATGGGGGCCAGAAGAAGGCATCAGATACACTGGAGCTAGAGTTACTATCAGTTGTGAGCAGCTCAACATGGGTACTGGGAACCCAACTCAGGTCCTCAGCAAGAGCAATGTATACTCTTGGGCACATGTGGAGATCAGAGGACAATTACAGAAGCCAGTTATCTCCTTCCACCACTTGGGGCCCAAGAATGCAGCTCAGGCCATAAGGCTTAGCAGCAGGGATCTTTACCCACTGCACCATCTCTTCAGCCCCCATTCTACACTAATGATCCTCTTACTGTCCATTCTGCCCACTACTCTGGCAGCACAGACCTGGGCTATTCACTTTTGTTGTAAACCCCAGTGCCCAGCACATAGAAATATCATTCATAAAACATCTCTGGAATAAACAAGCCACTCTCTAAGTTTAGAACACATTTATACAAATATTCCCATGTCAACTTACCCACCAGAGAATAACCACCTCCAGTTCTGTGGAAATAAAGGATCTTTAAGACAAACTCTGTCACCTACAACCTTTTGTAAGGTTCTAGAAGTTGGCCACATCCATTGACTTATCTCCCATGCTCCACTCACAGCGCTTGGCTGAGGACAGAGTAGAAAATATTGAGAGACCAAACTTTGCTGAGTTCAAGGTCTGCAGAAGTGACAACAAACAAATAGACTAAGATCTCAAATGTCACTTGGTGGAATTGGTGGCATGTGGTGAGGTAAAGCCTTATATGTGGTGGAGGGACTTAGATGTGTACAGGTAACAGGTTGCCATTTTCAATATGACTGTCAGGGAAGTCTTCAGAGACCAGAACACCATGGGAGCAAAAAAGGATGAAATTCAATATTTGAGAAATATCTTTGGGGCTAGAGATGGCTCAGTAGTTAAGGGCACTGACTGCTCTTCCAGAGGACCCAGGTTCAAATCCCATCATCCACATGGCAGCTCACAACTGTCTGTAACTCCAAGATCTGACTCTCACACAGATGTGCCTGAAGTCAAAACACCAATGCACATAAAATAAAGGTAAATAAATTAAAAGAGAGAGAAAGAGGAGAAATAGCTTCAACATCATATCTGTGCTTGGCATTGCCAAATATCTTCTCTGCTTCTGGGAAATAGCTTTTATTTCCCCTGTCCTCCCTATCCCCAGATAATCATTGTTGTGATCCCAGAAGCCTTAGAGGAGTGGACCTCTGGGAGGGCCCTAAAGTAGCCCAGCTCTGATTTCTCAAAGGAAGGAGAGTGGCAGAACACTAGGACTAACTGGCTTCATTTGGGGCTATAGAGCATTTCATTGGGGGAAGGGAACAGATGTGATGCAATGGGAAGTGGCAAGATGCCCACAGTCCTTTGCGTGCATCTGGGTGCCTCCTTACTTATGCAATGGGTATCTTTACCACTGGCTCTCCTCCCATCCTGTACATGCATGCCAAGTATGAAACGTGGTTCAACCTGCATTCAAGAGCAAGGCGCATGGCATTAGTCCCTCTCCTCATGAGAGCTGGGGTGGGGTGTTGTTTCTTCCTGACTGTCATACTTGCAAAGAGCCCTTTATATTTCCATTGATTTCTCCCCACGTTAAATGTCACCTTCTCTTCTACTGCCTGATTTAGTCCACTTACCGCAGAAGGGAGGTGGGCCTGTCTTAACGGTGAGGCCCTGAGGCCCAGACAAGGGGAACGACAAAGTTTGGCAATCAAGTGAAAATTAAGGTCCATGCTTTTTGACCCTTCTTTCCCTCCATAACTACTTTTGCAACAAGGATCAACCCTGTACTGTGCAGACACAAAGACAGGGCCATCCACAGGGCCCAGAGCTCAGATCTGCAAAGAAATGTACAAACTACACCTCCTGGTTACCTTTGCTGGCTAGTCTCATTGGTGAGTTTTTGTAAGTGAATATAATATTTGAGTTTGAGCTGAAATCTAGGCTTAACTTGTCATGTTGAACAAAGGCTATTTTAAAGGCTTAAATACTTGCCTAACAACACACAGTTGACTGCTAGGAGACAGAGAAGAAGAAAGGGACAGAGAAAGAGAGAGTGAGGCAGACAGAGACAGAGAGATGGAAACAGAGAGAGAAAAATTGGTTGATTCAAAATTCCAACTAGCCTGAGTCTGAGAAAATCGGGGCAGCACTTTGGGCAGATAGACGTCTGGCTTCCTCCCTAAGAGATCCTGGCTCTGAGCATTAGGGAATGATGTGAAATGCAGTGAGTGGCTAATAATTAAAGGATTTAATTAAGCGTCGTCTGGGAGCAAGTTTAGTAGCTCAGTGTGTGTCTTGGCAGCTCCTGGCCATCTGGGTGGGGGTTGGGGGGGAGACAGGCATTGTTAGAAATAGTCATTTAGGAAAGATTTTCTCATCCAAGGGTGAAAGAAGACATTGCAACTATTGATTACCCACATTTGCAGTGAGAGTTTCCAGGAAGATGCTGACGATGGGGCTCTTAATTGACTCCCATCCAGCTCTTGGCTGCTGCCAGACCCAGGTCTACCACCTGGGTGGGCAGGTGGGGGAAGAAGGTCTTTCCATTCACCTCTCCTTCAAGAACCTTCACACGGGGCAGGTACCCAAAGGGTGCACAGCACTGAGGTAGTAAATGAGTAAACAACCTTCAAAACATTTCAGAAAGCAACACAATTATTATACAATGTTGAGCCAAAACCCCAACGCTAACACAGAGCTAACCCTAAGTCTACTGGGATCCAACCAGTTAACAAATACATGGAAAAGGTAGCCAAAGGGAAATGTGCTTCGTGGTCCTCCTCTGATGAGTGAATTCATGGTACACCTTGTCATTGCTCTTTTTAACTTTTAAATTTTCTCACTTCTTAAGATATAGACAGCTATAGATGATAGATAGACGGATATAGAGATGTATATGATATATAAATGTATATCTTCATCATAAAAGTCATAAAATAGAATAAATGCATGGCAAATAAGCACATGTGGCTCTTTTCCCTTTTCTTATAGATTCATTCATTTATTGCAATTGTGTTCACAGGCATGTGCATGCATGTGTATGGAGGGCAGAGGACAACTTGTGAGGCTTGATTCTCTCCTTTCACCATGTGGGTCCCTGGGACCAAACTTGGGTCATCAGGTTTGGCGGCAGGCAACAAAAGGTCACCTGCTGAGCCATGTTGCTAGCCCAAATGCTGCTCTTTGAAATAGGACACTAGACTGGATGCGTTCTTAGGGCACACTGCTTTCATTCAGCAAACAGCAACAGAGTGTCTCACCTGCAGTCCCTGCTGCTGAAGGGTGCGCTCCACACCCACTGTGTGACCTACCCTTGAGAACCGTCTTTTCTCCTCTGCTATACCCTAGAACCACTCCATGGAGAGAAACTCTACTGTCCTCTTTCAAGAATAATGGCCCATCACAGGGTCAGACACCTCCTATTCCACTGAGCCTCCAGGAGCAGGTGAGGCGGGACCTATCTCCTCTCTCCTTCCACTCACTGGCTTTGTTCTCAGTAACAGAATAAAGTGATTCATCACCCTCTGGGTGATCATGTTCTCCACACTCCAGACTATAAACACTCATGGGTCCTCCACTGTTCTCTGGGGGTCTCTACGGTCCAATCTCCTACCAGCCTTCTCTAGCTGATCAATGTCCTTAGATTTGGCTCCATAGCAGAGCCCTGACTTCTGATCAGATGGGTTAGTTAGCTGACTGTGCCCTGGGGAATCTGTGTGGCCCGGCCAGCATGTCCAGGTCACTCATCCTGAGCCCAACACTGCAGTTCCATTACAGCATGTCACACGCATGCTCACCCTGGGTTTCTAAACGTTGGAGTCCAAACTCTTGCCCCCATGTGTGCATGTGGGGGGGTGCACACATGGGGAGGGGGAGGGGGATCTAATTCTTGCCCCCTCTGTGTGTGGGGGGGGGGTACACACATGGGGAGGGGTGCAGGAACCTATGCTTTGGGGACGCTAGAGGAAGAAGGCAAGTGTCCTGCTCTATCATTCTCCTCCCTACTGCTCTGAGACATCTCTCACTGAATCTGGAGCTGTGCCAGTAGCCAACAAGCTCCAACAACCTCCCTGATACCACCTCCCAATGGTACTTGGGTGACAGGTATGTGCAGCCATGCCTGGATTGTTTTTGTAGGTGCTGGGGATTTGAACTCAGGTCTTCATGTTTGCACAGCAAGAACTCTTGCCCACTGAGCCACCCTTTAGCTTCTGAAGTTAAATTCTTTTGGACTCAGATTAAGAGAATCCTTTGTGATAACAAATGATGAGCTAGTGGAGAAGCAAGTCATTCTGGGATTCCAGAAGCCTGGCTCTAAAAATTTATTTGTAGGCCAGTTATTTGAAAACAAATTTTAATAGAAATATAATAATAAATGATTATTATAATCATGGGTCAAATTACCAAACCAACTGCAGCCCTCCTCATTGAAAGATATTTTGTAGGCCCGCAGGATGACTCAGAAGGTAAAGTGCTTTGCCCACAAGCCTGATGACCTAGGTTCAATCCCAAGGACCCACTCAAAGGCAGAAGGAGAGAACTGACTCCATAAAGTTGCCCTTTGACCTCCATACATGATCCATGGCATATGTGTGACCTGTGATGTCTCCAGCATACATACAAACATAGTGGTGATAAATTCAAACATTTTTAAAGTATATATTTTGCTTGGAATCATATAAAAAAATGTTAATAATAAGTAGTAGATCTCTTTTTTTTCCCAGTTATATTCTTAAGCACATAAGAACCATTTAAGCACAGAGAATCCTCAACTCTGTCTTCCTGGATATGGAATCATTTCCTGGCCTGTTCTTACACTATTAATTATAGGAACAAAAGTATTGAACATAGTGTTTTACTGATTTTTAAATTTCAAGGTTTCAAGTAAAACAATTTTATTAAAGCAGGAATAAAAGGTAGTTAAAGATTTTTAGGTTCAGACTCAGAGAAGATTCTGGAAAGATTCAAGAGGATGCTAGCCCTGGTGCTGGCCCTTTGGGTCTGGATCAACTTCCCACAGCCCTCCTCTCCCTCCTGGTGTTTGAATCTGCCCTTGCCTTTCTTAGAGTACACCCGGTGCCTTTGATTCCTGGGTCTCCATAGTTTGAGGATCAGGAATGAAGGTTTTATGTGGGGTGGTCCTGTCCTGAGACCTTAAATTCTACTCAGATCGAGGGGCCCATAAAGTTGCACTCTGTCTCTAGCTCCAGACTGTTTTCTGTGGGAGGCTTGCTCCCTAGGTGGGATCTTCACTACTAGAGACACAGAGGCCACCAGGATCTCTAGGCTCAGATTCTACCACTCCAGTCACTCTGTCTAAATGTGAGCTCTTTTTTCTTCCAGCACCCACAACTTTGGGTATAAATCTCCTTGTCTTTAATGAATCATGTGCTCACCTCTCAGCCAATCATTATAAGCAAAGGGAAGGAAATAAGTCCCAAGTCATATATGACCACCCCTGAAGCAGGTTCAGGAAAGAGTAGAAAAGGAGAAAGTAGAGTCAGCCCATGCCAGCCAAATGACAGGCAGATACAGACTGCCACAGGGACGGTCCCTAAGGTGAATGGAGACATTCTGAGCTGGGAAATGTGAGTGCCAATGAACAGGCACACTCTCCATCCTAGGTAAGAAAAGAACTGACTTTTACAGAGGACCTACTATGTGTCTGGTACTAGATGAGACCCCAGAGTCAGTGGGCAACCTCCCCAAAGAAAGCACCCGAGGCTCCATCCCAGTAGACAGCCAGCCACCAGCGCCACCAGCTCATACCAAAGGCAGAAGCAAAAACCAGGACAAACAGATGTGGACCGGCTGGCAGCTGGACTGAGAAGGCAGAAAAAAGTTCTCAGAAGAGGCCATAGCACAAGAGGCAGAGAAGAAAGATGCAGAAATGCTGCTCCCCAAATGGTGTCTGTGTCTAGGTTTCTCTAACAACAACAACAACAACAACAACAACAACAAATGCTATCAAAGACCAACTTGAAAACCACCTAGAAGTACTTTAGGAACCACTGTTAAATAGTCTTTTTTTTTTTTTTTTTTTAACATTGTATCAGCCTCTGCACCTTCTTGGATTTGGGAAACTACAGTTCCCATAATTCATTGCTCTGTGCCATTTCATGTCAGTTTTCCAGTGCAAACTTCAGGGTGGGCCAGGAACAGAGGCTGTCCTCTGTGAGCACATGTGAGACACACAGTGGCTTCTTAACCAGAGCCTATGAATCACCCACTTTGCTGCTGGAGACCAATCCAGCTGGAGGGAGTTGTCTTGGAGATGTCTGAGTACTACAGCAGTTCCCTTGGCAGCTCTTGAGAACATGAGCTCTGTATCTACCTCCCCATTCTGGAGGCTGCAGCCTCCCATGTTGACTGCAGCAACACCCTGACCTCTGCAACTTTAGCTCTTGCAACCCTCATAGAAGCCCCTATCCTAGATGAGCGGTCTTGTTCCCAGAAGGCTGCATTTTCCTAACCAAATTCAGATCACCCCAGATGCCCAGCATAGAACCTGAGGCAGGACCTCAAGTGTAGGCCTAGTTATCCAGCTGCTGTGTGTGACTGCCTGGCTAGATATTAAGCACAACAGATGTACTTCTACCATGCCCTGCCCCATATTCCCGTCCAGTATCACCGGACTTGTAGAAGTGGTTGATAGGTGACTACACTGGCTTTGGAAGCTGAGGAGATAGCTCAGTGAGTAAGATGCTTGCTATACAACCATGAAGGCCTGTGTTTGGATCCCTCGCATCCACATAAAAAGCTAGGCCTGATGGCATGCGCCTGTAACTCCAGGACCAGGTGATTGACACGGGCAATTCCTGAGAGCTCGCTGGCCAGCCAGCCCAGAGGAAATGATAGGCTCCAGGTTCAGTGACAGACCCTGTCTCAAAAATTGAGGTGGAGGACCTTAAAGAAAAAAAAATAAATAAAGAATGATGCTCAACATTGACTTCTGGCCGTGTGTGTGTGTGTGTGTGTGTGTGTGTGTGTGTGTGTGTATGTGTGTGTGTGTGTATTAAGCAAGTCGGCTTTTGAAGTTGCAAGCAATGGTGCCACACTCGGGCTCAGTAGGAGTGCGGCCAACTCCCATCACCAACAGTGTGGGGGTTCCCAGTGTGTGTATACATGGGAAAAAAAGAAGTCATCTACAAAGGCTTGGGCTTTTGAGTTTTATATATTCAATTAAAATCACACACACGCACGCACGCACGCACTAAGACTGCCTGCAGGACCCTAAGGGTGGGCAGAAATGATTCACAACAGGGAAGGAAAGTACTTGCTTATGCTTATGCTTACAGCCCTTTAAAAATCCTCATCCAGGCCACAGGGCTAGAAGCGGTGAGCCAGCCAAGCACGAACTGAAATCTCTCTGTGATCCAAAAATGTCTCCTTCTTTGTTTTTCTAGGATATTTGTTACAGGGACAAAAAGTGACAAGCACAAGCCCTGCCAACAAGCCATAACCTCCCACCCCAAAGCCTGATCTAAGTAAAAGTTGTAAGGATACAGTTAGCATGCCATTTGTTACAGTTCAAACCCCTGCCCTCTAGAGGAATGGGGCCCCCAGCCCCTCTGTTATCAGCCACCACTTTCTTATAGAATCAGTTTGAAACTAAAATAATCCCTTTCAGCCTTTCTTTTTATGATACTATTTTGCTGAAACTCCAAACTTCGCTCCGATGATCCTCCTAAAACATGGCCGGGGATTACTGGTCCTGATGCTTGAGTTTGAGCCATTCCAGGAGGCCTATGTCAGAGCAGCAGGGTATAAAATCAGTGCAGCTGTCAGGGATGAAAATGGGGGGCGTGGCATTTCCACAAAGACCAGTACTGCAGTGGGGAGCCCACCCCTTTGGAGGAAACTTTTTAAAACTTCCCCAATTATAACCATCATTCACAACACTGTAATGTGATGCAATAATGAATTGATAGATTACTTATTGAATAAAGATAAATTAATAAAGATTGCTGACACTGTGATTTTTATCCTAGAATTGGCTTCAAAAACAAGGCCTGAACAATGGCACTATCAATAGACATGCTTACATAGAAGGGGGGAATCTCATGGGGTTCCACCCACAGACAAAGAACTACAGTCAACTAATGACTGCTGAGGAGGGAGAATCAGCCCCTCCTAGACATGAGCACCCCGATTGGCTATCCAACACAAAATGGTCAGCCCTGAAACCATATATACACAAACAGTAGGAATGGACTCTGCTGGTTGTATATATATATATATATATATATTTGTGTGTGTATATGTGTATATATATAATATATATATAATAATCAAAGGAAAAGAGATTATCAAATTGAGAGTGGGAAAACATGGGTACAGTTGGAGGACAGAGACATGGAAGGGGCAGGAGGGAGAAAAGGGAAGGAGGAAATAATGTAATTATATTTTAATTAAATATATATTAAAAAATAAATTACGTCATTTATCCTTTTAACAAAAAAGAAAAGAAACAAAGTGATTTAATTATGGAAAATGAAGACTCTCAGTAATTTCTCATTGTCATTCCTTAGCATAGAAGTATCAGATTAGTATATACTTGGAAAGTCTTGTGTAAAATGTTTTGTTTTAAAAATGACTGTTTCAGTTGCAGACTTGAATTTCATATGAAAAAAATTAAATGAATTTTGATTGGAGATTAGGAAATATTATCCAGCAATTTCTAAAATGGCCCTACATATGCATCTGCCATTTTGCACTATGTATTTAATGCAAAGTAGCATGCTTACCACTGATGATTATAAAATCAAACTATCAGTCAACTCTGAAAAATGTTGAAGATGCCCTACATCCTGCAGCACTGAACATTCCTCAAGATTTAATTCTTTATGTAAAAATGAACAGGCACATCCATCTCATTAGTATGCAAATTTGCTTTTAATAAATGGCAAAATTATATGCATACCAAGCAATTGGTGGTATGTGTGTGGTCATGTGTGTGACGTGAACATGTGTTTGTGGATGCATGTACAAGCATGTGATCATGGTTGTAGAGGTCAGGGGTCAATTTCAGGTGTTGCCCCTCAGATACAGTCTACCTTGGGATTTTGTTTGTTTGTTTGTTTGTTTGTTTTTGGAGGTCTCTTGTTGGCCTTGATTCTCTAATCAGGATAGGTTAGCTGGCTAGTGAGCCCCAGGGATCCACCTGTCTCTGAATCCCCAGTACTGGGGTTATAAGCATAAGCCACCAACCACATGCAGTTTGTTTTTTTCGTTTGTTTGTTTGCTGTTTATTGTAGTATGAATCTTAAAAGGTCTTATTAATTAAATCAAACCTGAGCCAGGTATTGGGGCGAACACTGGAAGGTCAGAGAGACAGAACAAACCACAGCTAACCTCACCTGGCCAACTTCTCGGCTGGTCTTGTTTTCTCAGACTGGAAGCCTCTGTGTCCTCATATCCGAATGGCTCTCAGCTGAACTGTGCTTCTTGAAAGCCTGAAAGCTTAACCAGGCCAAATGCTTACCCAGGCCAAATGCCTCTAGTTTCTGGTCCTCACGCCTTATATACCTTTCTGCTTTCTACCACCACTCCCTGGGATTGAAGGCTCGCTTTCTGGGATTAAAGGCATGAGTCACCATACTTGGCTGTATCCTTGAACACATGGATTTCTGCCTCTGGAATGCTAGGATTAAAGGCATGTGCTACCACTGCCTAACCTCTGTTTAATATTGTGGCTGTTCCATCTCTGACCCCAGATAAGTTTATTAGCATGCACAATATTTGGGGGAATACAATAACACCACAGTTTATTTTAAATTGTGGATTCTGAGGATTTAATTAGGTCTGCATACCTGAACTTTACTGAATGAGCTCTTTCCAGAATTGTTTTAAAATTAATTTCTTTATGGTTTATTACTAGTCAATATTTGAATCTTGTACCTCTCTTACATACCTATCTACCCAGGGGCATGTAAAAATTTCTCAGGTGAGAAGGGGTTACAAGTGGAGAAAGTTTAAGACCTTCTGTACTAGAGCATGGATAGACATCAGGGACCAACAGCCTCTTGAAGCCCAAGTGTCCTCACCATAGCAGGGCTGGGGACAGAGGGGAAGCATTCTCGAATCCAGCAAACCAATTAGAGCTTTCTTATCTAGTGCCAGCTGGGTGCCCCCAACAGTACTGAGTGTGAGGGAATGCCATATAATCCATCTCTGCCATTTGGGACAGAGTCAGCAAGGACAACTTGGGGACAGAATCAGAATATAGAAGCTGGTTAGGGAACAGCAAAACCCCACAGGATAAGGGCCACAGGACAGCAGGGAGGCCAGACACAATGGCCAACGCAGGCAGAGGAAATAAGACAAGGTTTTCTGGAAGAGGTGGGTCCTAAAAGGGCTTGGTGCATAGGCATTAAGAGGCATTCCTTCAGGAAGCAATGATTCGGGGACCCAGTGTGAAGAGAAGGAGTTAGGCATGAAGCTTTTGTGACCATTAGCATTGTTACTGTGACAGATGTAGAGTCACTTAGAAGGAACACCTCGGGCACGTTCGTGAGGGAGCTTGCAGATCAGGTTGATAGAGGTGCATAGACTCCCTGCCAAATGTGGGCAGTATCGTTCTGTGGGCTTGGGTCCCAGTCTAAGGGAGGAAACCTGACTGAACACAGGCCTGCTCCCATCATGCCTTGTAGCTGCAGATACAATGAGATCAATTATCTCTTCACTTCCGCTATCCTGCTACCCCTTATGTGATGGACTGCACCTTCAAACATTGAGGCAAAATAAGCCCTACTTTCTGGAAGCTGCTGTTTGGTCAGGCATTTTGTCCCAACAACGAGAAAAGTAACTTAGATAGCTTCTGAAGGTGACAAGGATCCCACAATGTCCCAAGTCGGCTGTAAGAACAGAGAAATCCAGGAAAATGTCACAAGAAACAAAAGTCAAAGGAGGAAAAGGGCTGTAGACAAGGGGGAAGAGTGAGCTTACAACCCAACTGAGCCACCCCAATGAACCCTAGGGTCCTCACGGGGGATGGACAGGAGGATGCTATTGCAGCTTCATGGATCCTTGAGAGGCAGGCATGAGGGATTCGCTATGCTCAGGAACTCCTAGAGGAGGGTGGGAAGAGAGCAGAAGGCTCTTTGAGAGACACCCATCCCAGCCACATGCAGAAGATGGGAGCAAGGGGTGTTGATGGAGAGAGTCCTTCGAGTGTCAACCGACAGGACAGTTCTAAGACACCCTCTGGGAGCCTTGGGCACCCTGGCATCAATACCACTTGCAGAGCAGTCTCCCATCTCTCAGACTTAGCATCTCTGGCAAACTTGTTGCTGGCTGGGAGCATCTGGAGAGATACAGCAGAAATGATCTCTGTGCACGGAAGGTACTTGACAATCACGGGAGGGCAGGCAACGACAGAGCATGTGTGCACTCACTACATACAGTTACATGAAATGAGAGGTTTGGTCAATCTTGCCAATGCTGAGGGGTCAGCAGCAGCAGCAGCAGCAGCAGCAGCAAAACACAGAGAGAATATTAGGAAACACAGGTATTTCTACCAGGAAGCTTCCGTAGGCAGAGTAGAGCCTTAACCAATGGTAAGATTTCTTCTAGGGAAAGGGGATTTCTACAGGAAGGAGTAATGGCCTAGGGGTAGGTCAAGGACAGGCTACAGTTCCACATGCTGCCAAGCAGACAACGCCCTCTGGTGGAAGGTTTCAAGGCCTAAGATAAGGTGCAGGGGTTGGGGCAAGCATACCCAGCGCATTCCTTCTAAGGAAACTGCTCCCAGAGCCATGTATTCAAGAAGTAAGGATCCCCTGACTGTCCCCAGGGAGCCTAGACTCATTACATGAATCCTCCCACTCACCACAGGCTGTCCCTGTCTAAAGTCAGCCCACCCAGGCTCTTCCAAGCCGGGGCTGGTCAGAACAGATGACTCCAAGACAGAGGCCAGCCTGACCTCTACTCTGCACTCAGCTTTCTGGAGAACTCCAGTCTCTGAAATGCAAACAATGGAAAGAAGACACATCATGTCAGCTGCCCATGATGCCACCTGCCACCAGCTGGATTACACAGCACAGCACCCCAGCAGCGTGGAACCACACCAATACTCGGCTTGCATTCCTGGCCTTTGTTTGGCTCGTTTCTCCTCCTTGAGTGGAACACATTTCCATTCTAGCAACCCTGTTGGTCATTTCTCTTCTTCTCTAAGTCATTTGTCATATCCTGAGGCTCTTCCAGCACCCGATGGGCTCCCCTAACTGCCAGGCACAAGTCTGTCCCTTGCTCTGGTTATCTTGTTCTCTGATGCGTCACCTTCAGACAGTCAGCTCCTAAAAGAGGGTCGGTCCAGTCACTGTCTCATGTGTAGCTGGCAGCTAACATGGCAGGCTGAGCCAATATGCACCCTGAGTAGTCGTTTCTAGATTTAATGAAGCATCATGAGTCATGTACTATTGAGGACGAGGTGGGGAGGCATGGAAACCAGCTCATGGAGATGACGTCACTTTAAGAGATCTTAGGTAGGTCATTCCCATTCTCAGACTGCAAAATGAAAGGCTAAACACAAACCAGAAGCTTCACTTCACAGAATGAAAAAAGCGGATCTTTGGCTCCGGGAGCCCAAGTCACCTGACCACCAGACTTTTATCCATCCAGCAACGTTGAGTTTCCACTTTCTCCCTGAGCATCACCCAGGAAGCCTGTGAGGATCGTGTTCACGCTAGCACCACCCCCTCCAAGACTGCTGAGCTTTTTCCTTAAACTCTCGGTTTCAGTGAGTGAGATGAAAGCCACTTGTGTGCCACCTCATAAAATGTCAGGTCGCGAATGTCTAAAATAAAAGTCTCGAAATGGGTGGTGATGAGGACCCAGTGCTTACGGCCTTCAGCCTAAGAGTCAGTTTACCAACATGGCCCTGTTTAGGGAACAAAATATTAGAAGGACTTGGAGCTGGATTTGAAACACAAGTCTCTCCTGTGTTCATCTTTATTTCCACGTGGATAAAGATGGCTTCGGAGACTAGAGAGAGAGCACCGTTGGTAAGGGCTTGCCTCGTGAGCAATACCTGAGCTCTATGTCCAGAACCCATATGAAAACATAACAAACAAAAAATCAGTTGGACAGATGACACAGGTTTGTGACCCCAGCTCTGGGGAGGCAGAGATGGGCAGATCCCTGGGGCTCACTGCCCAGCCAGCTCAGTCTATCAGTGAGTAAGAGCAAGGTGTGGAGACTCTCTGTCCACAAACAAGGTCACCTTTTGACCTCTAGACAAACACCCTCAGCCCTACACACACACACAGTGGGGCTCAATGCATATCCAGAAATGCCACACAACAAGAGCATGTCACACTCAAGCATCTTCTAAGTGTTCTTCTTCCACAGACAAGAAACTCAAACCGGGTGAGTCTTTGATCTGCCAGAGGTCTGCAGAAGGCAAGCGGTGTCCAGAGGGGTGAACCTGGGAACCCAGCTTGTGGGAGTTTAATCATGTCTATTAGGAAGGTATGTTCTCCTCATCCAGGAAACTTCTCTTTGCAACAGAGACCATTAAAGAAAACCACAACCAATAAAAATTCAGAGTTGTGGAGTCCAGTCCCGACGGATACATCGACAACATGATTCCTGCACGTAAGGCTCGGGCCTTATTGAAGAAGAGGGAGCAGAAAGCGTGTAAGAGCCAGAGAAGTTTGCTGTAGACTGTGGCTCCCTGGAGTGTCAGAAGCTACCACCATGAACTATCACCAACACGGCTGCCTAAACAGACCCAAGCGGCGACAGTACCAAGACATGCTAATGTGGAAGAGAGAAATCTCACAAGGGCTCAGCCCTGGATAAAGTGCTGTAGGCAACCAGAGGATGCTGAGAGCAGGAGAAATAGTCTTCCCAGGGAAGAGCACACTGATTGGTTATCCAATGCCAAATGACCAGCCCTGAAAACATAGAGGTAACGTTGTACAGACTGAGCAGGTGGCGTTTGTATATTTAGATTTACACATAGATTTATATATAGGTACATATATATCAACAATTAAAGAAAAAGAGGCCCTAGATTTGAATGTGAGCAAAGGGAGGGCTACATGGGTAGGGTTGGAGAGAGGAAAAGGAAGGGGAGGAAATGACGTAATTACATTATACTCTCAAAAAGTGAAAAAAATATTTTAAAAAAGAAGATATGTTCAAGTCCTGACATGTGGTACATGCAAATATGACCTTATTTTGGAATAAGATCTTTACAGATATAATTAGTAAGATGAGGTCATAACGAAGTGGGGTGGGGGCCTAACCCAGTAACCAGATCCAGAAACACCAAAGGAAAGATCCCTAGGAAGACAGAAGCAGAGGTTGGAGGTGATGTTACAGGCCTAGAATACAATAACAACCAGCAGCCAGCGAACCCAGGGAACAGGGTCTGGAACAGAACTGCCACTCAGCCTTCGAGGAAAAACTAGACCCAGCAAAGCTGGGACCTCAGATTTCTGGCCTCCTGAGCCGTGGGGGAATCAGATTCCATAAACCATGTACCGTTTGTGTGTGTGTGTGTGTGTGTGTGTGTGTGTGTGTGTGTGTGT
>CABHPQ010175598.1:0-27388 GCA_902168405.1 Peromyscus aztecus
ACTCATAACTCCTTCTCACCAGAGGAATTTTTACATGATGTTGGGTATATAGATACATGAACTAGGTAAGTAAATCAAACTTATGATAAAATCATAAATTTATTTTAAAACAGTTCTTTGGTAAACATATAGTTTTACCATTTATGAAAGATCATAGCAAATTTGAATGCTAATGTGGTGAATAAACTTGTTTAATTTTATATTAACTATTAAATCACTGAATATTTGACACTCTAGGGCAGTGTTTCTCAACTTGTGGGTCATGACCCCTTGGGGTCAAACAACGCTTTCACGGGGTTGTGTAAGACCATCGGAAAACACAGATATTTACATTCCAGTTCATAACAGTAGCAAAATTACAGTTATGAAGTAGCAGAGAAAATAATTTTATCGTTGGGGCTCACCACAAATGAGGAACTGTATTAAAGGGCTGCAGTGTTAGGAAGGTTGAGAACCACTGCTCTAGGGCAAAGTACATCCTCTGTGTTTTTCAGAGTTGATAGACTTTATTTTATCCTATTTATGCTCCTTTGCATAAATATGTTGTGCTAGGTGGCAGAAGTCCATTTAGGACCATTTCATTTGCTGGCAATATTTTCCTAATGCCAAACTGAAATCATTTAATGACTTTTTGTTTATTTGTTTGTTTGTTTTGGCTCAAATCTGTAAATCTGAAATTTTAAAATCAAATATTCAAACCATTTCAATCAAGATATACTACACACTGAGGAATGACAGGAAAATATGAAAATATTTGTTTTCTGTAATTAAACCATTATGCTTCTTTAAGAACAGAAAACTTTGTATTTACACTAAAACCTGATTCCTAACACACAGTAGCTTTGAATCTGATTGAGGTGTTTCAGGCAGTGTCCACTGATAGTGAGTACATGGTGCAAAGTGTACCTTGTGAGATCTGAGCCGAGACTGCACAGAAATTGTGTAATACACGCCCAGACAAACACCCTCAGGTATTTCTGGGCTCATCACACTGTTGAATTTGGATTACTGTTGCATGTTCAGAAACCTTTTCCTGTTACCAGATTTTTTCATGACCCATAGTTTAAGAAGCTAGAGTTTAGAATACTTTCAGATTTAAGATTCCACAAATATAAGCTCATAGTTGGAAGCCATAAAACACATGGAAGAGGTTTGGGAGGGTAGTTCAGTTTGTAGAGCACCTAGCATGCAAGAAACACTGGGTTAGATTCCTAGTACTGATTAAACTGGATGTAATGGCACATGCCTATGAAATCATAAACCTTCTTGACTACATAGGGAGTTCTTAGCCAGTCTAGGATTAAAAAAAGAGATCATGAAGATTTTTCTCATTTTGAAGTTTTATAGTTAATATAGTTTTGTCATTTCATAGGGCATTCTATGATCAATTTTGAGTTAATGATTTATAGAAGTATAGTATATGGCTTATTATTTCATAGATAGGACAAGTTGGTCCAGTACCTTTTGTGTACATGATAGCCTTTGCTTGATTATGTTGCCTTTATTCCTTTGCTAAATAAAGATTAGTTGGCTTTATCTAATTGAGGAGGGGGAGAAGAAAGAAAAAACTTTCAAAAAATATTGGAGACTATATACTGGCACATTGCAGGTTTCTAAGAGGTCAAGCTCTAAGAAAAGCACATGTAAGACTAGGCAAAACCAACAAATAATAGAACTGGATTCCTACAGACTTGAGAGAAGAACTATTTGGAAACAGGAATTAAAATAGCATTTAAGAGCTGACTAAGGGAATGTAACTATCAGGATTATTCTCTCAAAAACCTACTCTAGAAAAAGCACCTAGAGGATGTTGGCAAGGAATTTGCAAGAAGAATAAATAGATAAATGAAAATATTGATAGAACATTAAGGACTGGTAGGAAAGAAAAAAACCCCAGGAGATTATGACAGTTTAGACAGGAAATTACTTGAATCAAGCTTATACTGGTAGCTTTTTAGAACAAAGGAAAAGAAACTTACTTAGCAATATAAATATACTTATTTTGCAACTAGTCGTATGATTGAAACAGATGACAAGTTACAAGTGGCTGAGATTTCATCATTGGGCAAGTCAGCCTGAGACAAGGAAGGAGAAGATTGTAGAGCATTATTCAAATGCAAGGAATTTGATTTGGTATTTACAAAGTTGATGGGAATTACTAGGAACAATTACTTTTAATTTTAAAGTATTTATATTTTTAGCAATTAAATTTCTAAAACTTTAAGTAAATGAAGAGATAATTCACATTCTTGACTTGTTAGTACATAACATCTTCAGTCTAGAGTTTAAGGAAAAAATGGCATGTAATATGTATTTAAGTGATTTTTTTTTAAACTCTTCATATAGGAACTGGAAATATAATAGTTTCTGGCTTCTAAAACACCTGTTTCTTGTTCTTCTAAAACTGAAGTTTAGTAAGAAAGGAAAACCAAACAAGATGTTACTGTTCAGTGTGATCGGTGTCATTGTTGGTGATATACAGGCTGCTGCTGGAAACAGCAAGGACATTTAGCTAGAGCTAGACTTGAAAAATGTGTAGAGATTGGAGCTGGAGAGATGACTAGGCCATTCAGAGCACTGGCTGTTCTTCCAAAGGAGAAGAGGACTTAGGTTCAATTCCCAGCACCCACAGAGCAGCTTACAACCATCTAACTGTAACTCCAGCTCCAGGGGATCCAACCCTCTCTTCTGACCTCTCAAGGCACCGGGGACATATACATAGACATATATGCAGGCAAAACACTCATACACATAAAATAATTAAAAATAAAAATGCGTAGAGTAGGTGTGGGGGTGATGATAGCCTCAGGTAGGCAGTGTGTTCCTCTGTGGTGTGCCTGCAGGCACCGAACCCAAGCTTCTGTATAGTTGTATTCTTCTGACACTTAGTTTACTGAGCACCTTGGGGCCCAGGTGGCTCAATTTTGTACCATCCATGGACATATTGCTCACAGGCAGGTCTAGCAAGTAGTTCTTCTCTCTGTGCTGGGAAATAAAGAAAAGTTTCTTGAAATAGCAGAGCAGCTGCATCTCAGTCATGGGAACTCTGCTGTCATGCAAATAATGCTCTACTTCCCCTTTACCATCAACATAGCCTTTTGCAAGCTTTCTGCCTATCAACTTCCCGTGTTCTCCAGGCTACTGTAGATCACAGTGGAAGCCGTGGTGCTTGGGCAGATTTACTAGCAGCATGCCTTCCTTGTCATCCTGTTCTGGCTGCAGTGCTCCCACTCGTTGGCCTTGATAAGGAAACCGGAACTGTGATCAGGGATAGCCCTAAGCCCTACTGTCCTTTGCTGTCTTCTCTCTACCATCCATAGTCACAAGTCAAATTCTGGACCCTATCTTCTTGAGAAGCTGATATGGCTCAGTTGGTAGGTGGCTTATCTGGTATACCCGAACCCCTGGGTTTGATCCTCAGAACCTGAGCAACCAGGTACGGTGTGGTATACGCTTGGAATCCCAATGATTAAGGTAGCCAGCTTGGAATGCTTGAGACCTTGTTTCAGAGAAAGAGTGGCACACTGACACATACATAAGCAGGCAGGCTGAGACTGAGGTGGAGAGTCACTGACCTCTGGATTTCAAGGTTTTAGGTTCCACTTGGCTGACAAAGGGAAAAAAATGTGTTTGGCTCCAAATACCACATTTCTTGTTTACCATGAGGGCCTGCATGAGAGGGATGAGGTCCAAAAAGCCTGACCAGAGAAACTATGGGTCTGCTGTAGAATATAGCACAAATTGACAATCTCCACCTACTCAAGAGCCCTTCCCCTCATCTAGATGTCGTCTGTGCTGGCATTTATACTGTGGATTATGGGCATCCTCCACCACTTCTTTTGTTCAACTGGTTTGTCTCTTTTGGATTTTGAACTGAAACTGCATTATAGAGGCATGATTGTATGAAATGTATGAAAAATCCCAATCTTCTCATCATGCCTCAGTCTTTCCTTCTAAGGATGGTTAGGGGCTACACTGCCCAGCCAACTCATCAGTATATAAGACATTTGCCAGTCTAGAGTTTACAAAGATTTTAGTAGCTTTCTTTTCCCCAGAAAACAGAAGACCACATTCACTGATTTGACCAATTGTAGGTTGAGAATATTGGGGGAAAAAAACTAGCTGTATTGTAGATGTAAGGATATTTTTAGTGTCTGAATAATACATTGTAACAACTGCCTTAATTGATTTACACTATTATAATATAGACATGACCTAAAGTGTATGGGGTATATGTAGATTATAGGCAAATCCTATGCATTTTGAATGAAGGACTTGAACATTTTTGTATTTTGTTATCATTGAGGTACTTATGATACAGAAGGGTAGCTTTACACTTAATAGCTTTACAAGGTCCAGTTAGAAAGTTATTCTAATAATCTGGTCAAAGATGATAGCAGTTTAGGTAGAGTAGTAGCAATGAAGATGGAGAGAGAAGGTAGACTGCAAAGAAATAATAAGAGAAGAATCAGGATTGGGACTTAGTTATGTGTGAAATGATGAGGTAGAAAGCAAGTTTCCAGCTGTGGCCAGCGGGTGAGTCTTAGTTCTGAAAAATGAAGAGGTGGTGCTGGAATGGTATGGTGAGGAGGCTTGTGAGATAAGAGTACATACAGGTGTGGGGATGCTTGCACATCAAGAATATAAGTTTTAGGGAGTGAGTGACTAACAACGAGTGGGAAAACTTATCCATTACTGTTTCTCATTTGTATTTTCTGCTGTAGACAACCTGTTTGAAATGTGGTGGTTTCAGCAAGGCCTCAGTTTCCTGCCATCAGTACTTGTAATTTGGACATTTGCTACCTTCGTATTCTCATACATCACTGCAGTAACACTCCACCATGTTGATCCTGCATTGCCCTATATCAGGTCAGTGAAACATATTGGTCATTTAGAAGTAACCCCCAGCTTCAGGACTGGAATTGGAACACAGGTCCAGGTAAGTGCCCTGCCACCAAGCTACTTTCCCAGACCATGGAGAGTCTTTATAACTAGTTCGTAGTTTTCATTGAATATGGCCTTTCAATTTCCATTTGAAAATTCAAGTTTTTATGCTGCCATTGTAGCAAAGGGAACATAAAATAGAACTTGCATTTGATTTTCTCCAACTAATGGAGAAAAATGGGAACAGTGGGATGAGTCATAGATGCTAATCTTTTAGTAACTTGTCTTTTAAATAAGTACTTGAGCTTGCCTCAGAAATTAGAACTAGAATTACTTTCCTCTTAAAGTTCAAAAAGTTGTGAACAATAGTAATATTAGGAAAATGTAGTGGTACTGGCAAATAGTTATTGATTTATTATGTGACAAAGTAATGTTCTAAGTCCTCTTCATGCCTTCGGTAATCGAGTCCTTATATCATCCATGTGAGTAGAGAAATTTATCCCCATTTAAGAAGAAAGGCCCTGTAGTCATCCTCTGTTACTGTAATATAAATATGAAATAACCAACTAAAGGAGAAAAGGTTTGCTTTGTCTCACAGTTGTAGAGGTATCCGACCATGATTAATCAGTCCTATTGCTTTGAGCCTGGGGAAGGACAAATGTCAGGGGAATCGTACATAGGGAACAGAAGCACTCACCTCATGACCTGTAAGCCAAAGCAAGCAAGAAGGAGGCCAGAGCTTTGTATTTCCCTTTAAATGTGCATGCCCTGACCTAAAGACCTCTTCTGGGCCTAACATCTTAAAGGGACCACCAACTACCCATAATACTTCCCCTCGAACACCCTCAATAGCTATATCACAGAAGTAAGGTCTTGGAAAGGTATGTGTTTTGCTCAATGATACACAACTCATTCAGTGATGGAACCAAAATTTATACCTACAGTTTTATTCTAGGGACTGTGTTCTTACTTTTCAGGACCTGCTGGCTAGATATTTCTGACAAAATAGGTATCAATAGCTATATTTTTGAAATTTCAAAACTACTAACAATTTAATTATGGATGTTGCATGTACTGTGTTTATAACCACTTTTATTATGAGTGTTTATCCTACAATGCATGTGTACATGCTTGATGCCAGCCAGGTTAGTGCATCAAAGCCCTTGGAACTGGAGTTACAGAGGACTGGAAGCAGCCATGTAAGTGCTAGAAACTAAACCCAGGTCCTTTATAAGAGCAGAAAGTGCTGTTAACTTCTGAGCCACCTGTCTAGCTCTGCTCATCCCATCTTTTTAAAATTAAAGCAGCGAGTAATGTAGTTGGAAGATTTCTCTGGTCTTGCCCCGCATTCCTCTGGTCCCTCCTAGCCCCAACAGTCCCTCAGCCACTTATAAAACAATCATTCAGAAGCTTAATATTATTTACAAACTCTATGGTCTATGTCAGGTGTCTTGCTAGCTAGCTCTTATATCTTAAATTAACCCATTTCTATTTATTTATAAGTTACCATATGGCCATGGCTTACTGGCACTTTTACATCTTGCTTCTCCTGGCGGTGCTGGTGTCTCTCCAGACTCCATCTTTCTCCTTGGATTTCCCGCCTGCCTCTAAGGTGCCTTGCCATGGGCCAAAGTAGCTTATTTATTAACCAATGGGAACACCACATATCCACAGTGTACAGAAAGACATCCCCCAGCAAAATAATTATTGCAACAAACGTAACAAGCTGATGTTGCTTATAAACAGGAAGTCAGTGGGCCTGAGCTGTTGCAGAGTTTCCATGTGTGGTCCCCAGTGCCCACACAGAGTGGCTCCCAACCGCCTGTAATTCCAGTTTCAGGAAACTTGATGCCTGCTTCTGGCCCACACGCACACACACATAACATGAATTCAAAATGAAAAAATTTTTGAAAAGTCAAGTGAAAGTCCCTTCTTGACTCCTGAAGTTGCTGCCTCTGAAGGTAACAGGTGGTTGACAGCTTTCCTTTAACAGTTTATTTTGTCCCATGATTTTAAAGAATTCTTTCTTCCTTTTCTTCTTTTCCTCTTTCTTACTGTTAGTATTTTTTTTTATTCTGTAATTTTCATTTTTAAAAGTAATAAGATGTTATTCCCCCTCTGGCTTTTAGAAATAGTATGATAATAAAGACCCATTGCACAACTTTACATACTGTGCTGAAATGTATGTATATTTCTCTATGTGGTATTGCTGGATAGACAACATGGTAAAAAGGCTTTGAATTTGACACTGCCAGACATGTTTATGTATTCACAAAGAGAATATGAGAAAAATAATAATTATGGTTTCTAAGATACTAAAGTTTAAAAACATTTTTAAAAGAAAAAGGTGAATTAAATAGGGAGAGAGGAAGAGTTAAAGGAATTAAATAGGGCTAGAGGTGCTGAAAACACCATCATCAAGTACAGCTCAGCAGGCCCTGGTGTTTTCATCCAAATGATTCCACTTGGAATATAGCAGAAGCCTTTGAACCATCTTAGAGACACTGAATGAACTATTTTTTTTAACCTTTGTCTAACCTTTGTGTTTGTTGCAATTGTTTCATTTCCTCATTTATTTCTGATAGATAACCCTTCTAACACAGAAAACATCAACTTTAAAAAAGTGATAAACCAGAAGGTTCATTTGAGCCATTAAAACAGATAAGTTTTTATGCTTTGGCAAATAAGTGGACTTTGGAAGGGGTACCTTATGGCTATGGTTTCTATAATGGCGATAACACACAAAGTTCATACACAAATTGGGTGCACTTAGAGATGTTCATAAAACCGACAATTTTTTATGATTTCAAGAGTTCATTTCTAGTAATAATTTGGCAATTACCCTTTTGTTAGAGAAGCATACAGCCAAAGGAGCCAGACAAATTCCTTGTAACTCTGTGAGAAGGTGCATATTTGAATTGATGAGGGCCTGTCAGCATTTTTTATTTCCCCTTCTGAAACCTTATCTTCTTGCATTCAAAGCTTTCTGTAACCTAGGAGCTAATGAGTGTCTTGAGTGTTTCAGTTCTCTGTCAGTCTTGCTGTGACCTTTCCAAGTTCCCTGGACATTCCTCCCCCCACCCCATTTCCTTCTGCTTTTATTTTTCTGATGAAAAGCTCTGTTTTGCTCTGAGCTCTTTCTCTAAAGTAAGATATTTAAATTGTACCTATTCTCCACTCAGACTCATTTCTTTGATCTGCATGATGTATAACTAAGTTAAGCTAAATATTCTGCAAAAGGATTTCCTTTGGTTTGTGGGTGCTATCCAAACAGTTACAGCCCCAAAGGACATAAGCAAATGCAAAATTCACTTCCAAAGTGAGTTTATAAGTAGTGTGCTTCAGATGGGATGCCAGCCATTGGGCTGTACGGCAAAGGAAACAGTCAGTCCAGGGAAGGAGTACACACAGTGGGAGCGAATCTTCGCCAGCCATACATCTGATAGAGGATTAGTATCCAAAATATGCAAAGAACTAAAAAAATAAAGAGCCAAGAAAATGATCTAATTAAAAATAGGCTATAGATCTGAACAGAATTCAAAAGAAATAAAAATGGCTAAGAAATATCTCAAAAAGTACTTAACATCCTTAACAATTAAAGAATGCAAATTAAAACTCCGTTGAGATTTCATCATCCAGCAGTCAAAATGGCTAAGAACAACTGACAACAAATGCTAGCAAGGATGTAGGGAAGGCGAGCCCTCATTTACTACTTATGGGATTGGAAAAACAATGTATAGAATTCTTACAAAGCTAAAAATAAATCTACTATGTGACCCAGCTGTACCACTCCTTGGCCTATTGCTCAAGGATTTGACATCCTGCTCCTCAGATACTTGCTCAGTCATATTCATTAACAGTCTATCCACAGAAACTAGGAAATGGAAGCAACCTAAATGTCCTTCCACTAATGAATGGATGGATAATGAAAACGTAGTACAAATACACAATAAAATACTATTAAGCTGTAATAAAAAATGAAATTATGAAATGTTCAGGAAAATGAATTAAGCCAGAAAAGGCTATATTGAGTTAGGTAATCCTGACCCAGAAAAAAATGCTGCATGTTCTCTCTCATCTGAAGTTCCTAGCTCCAAATCTTCAGATGTGAGTACCTATCCTGGAGCAATTGCAGAAACCAAGAAAGTAAAAAAGGGACTATGGATGGGAAGGAAGGAGCTCTAGAGAGAGGAGTAGCAAGATACAGGTCCTGTGAAAAGGGAAAAAATGGTATGGGAGCAATACAGAGAAGAGAGGGGAGGAAGAATAAATAACTTTGTAGAATTTTGAAAAAACCATATGAACTCATATTAGTTTCTGTTTATCTGAACTTACATATTATATATATAATATTATATATATATAATAATATAATATAATAATATTATATATATAACTGTATGTATATACCAATATGTAGTTTAAATGAAAATTAGCCACATGGAGTGATAGGATTCTCCCTGCAGTAGCCATAGACTACCTAGCAAAAACCCAAGTATAGAAATGAGAACCTTTCTTTGTGTTGTTGGTCAGGGGATTCCAAGCAACTCCCCAAAGAGTCCAAACTGTTGCTGTTGCTCTTGATTGCCCAATGTGAAGGTAAGTCCCTATGGCTGAAGACCTATGCACTTTAGACACAGGACTAAGAATTCAAGCCGAATCTGACCTGGAAGCCTCCTCCTTGAGGATCAGCTTTCATAGTACTAGGATGTGCTGTGCAAGCTGCCGAAGGAGAAAAGCAGTCAACAGTCCTACCCAGTTGTGATGCCTGCAAACTACAACAATGACCAGCATGGCAAAGATATCCCTAAAGGTGCAATAGTGGCCGATATATCGGGGCAGTAATAGTCTGTAATACTTCAAGACTAACAACTTGGTCTTGTTTTTAGTCTTTGTAGTAGTTTTAGAGAAAGGAAAGGCAGTAGTGCTTATTGGATGTCTCTGCTCTGCTGGACAGTTTACATGCATTACCTCACATTTTATTTCATCCTTGTGTTGATCCAGCAAAGCTTGGAATGGACGAGTACTTCCAATTAACAGATGAAAAAATAGTGTTAAGGAGATAAAAGAATGTATTAAAAGATTTACAGTTTTTAAATGGTTTGTTGCTATCTTGGTCTGTGCAGTAGTCCACAGTGCCCTGGAGGATAAGAGTGTAAAAAGATCTGTTGAAATGCATTGTAGTAAGTGGTTTTGAGGATCCTGGACAGAGTGTCATCAGTTATGGTTTACTAGAGGACTGGTCAAAGGTTAAAAGTAAGAAGATGCTCAAAATGGGTCCTGAATGTGAGTTCCATGAGGGTGGAGGTTTTGTCAGACTTTTTTATCCTCTCTACTCCTGTCCCAGAAATGATAACTACAGTGTTTAAATGAAAATGGCCCCCATAGGCCCATAGGGAGTGGCACTACTAGGAGGCATGGCCTTGTTGGAGGAAGTGTGTCACCAGGGATGGGCTTTGGGGTTTCAGATGCTCAACCCAGGCCCAGTGTCACTCTCTCTTCCTGCTGCCTGCTGATCCAGATGTAAAATCCTTGGCTCCTTCTCCAGCACCATGTCTGCCTGCATGCTGCCATGCTTCCTGCCATGATGATAATGAACTGAACCTCTGAACCTGTAAGCCAGCCCCAATTAAATGTTTTCTAAGAGTTGGCCATTGTGTCTCTTCACAGCAGTAAAAACCCTAACTATATATAGGACAATAACTGATGAATGGTGTTTGATAAGTATTTTTAATGATCAGTTGATGAACAGGTGTTAATTGAAGTATAGGCAATCAACTACAGGTACAAAGAGACAAGAGCTATGAAAGGGCCAGTGCTGCTTACAGAATATTCTGGTGAGGCTGATGCATTGATATATTTGTGCCTAATTTTGGATAAGTGCAGAATGTGTATTTAACATATTAAGAGTAATCCTTTTTTAAATTGGTTTCTGTTGATTTCTGCTATGTGGAAATAAAAAGATCTGAAATAATAGAAAAAGGGTAGACAGATATTTATAATGTTCTCCTTATAAATATGTGTTGAGTTGAGGGGCTTTTAAAAGATAAAGGGTTTTCAATAGCCCTTGTTATGTATGGTAGGATAGTTAGTGTAAGAAGCCTACATACTTTCTTTTTGTCTTTCAGTGACACTGGTACAGTAGCTCCAGAAAGATGCCTCTTTGGAGTAATGCTAAATATTGCTGCAGTTTTAGGTAAGTAATAGAAGTGAGAATGGTTTTAGCCCTCAAATGAGTAGTCAAATTGATGTTTTCTTCTTTAAAAATTATATCACTGCTTACTTTCTATTTATAGTTGAGAACATGTTACTACTAAATTATGGATTGTAGTTATGTTCTTAAAAAAAAAGAAAGAAAGAAAACTCTTGATTATATAGTGGTAAGTATTTCTGCCTTCCAAGAAAAAAAAAAAAGGTAGAAATGCCAAACTATAGAAATACACTCTGAAGAACTATCATATGGTTATTTGACTTCTTATCTAAACAGAGGTTCCAAACACAACCAAACATTTCTTTGGGTGTCTTAGATAGACTTCTTGAACAGCCAGTGTGAAATCAAGAACTGTAGGTAAAACTGACGACTAGTAAGTTCTTTCATGAAAAGCAGTTTAAAAGTAGACATGGAATTATGTTTTCACTTTTGATTAATATTCTAATGCCAATACTGTAGTGGATTATATTCAAGCTCTTTTTGTGAGGCATATTATTATTAGTAAAATATTTTATCATAAAAGTTGGTCATTTAGAGTAATTTCATCTGTCAATTCACTACATATTATTTTCTTGTGTGAAAAAAAGAAATTAGGACTGGTAAGATGGCTCAGGAGGTAAAGGTACTTGCTACTGAGCCTGACGACCTTGAGTTCGATCCCCAGAACCTACCTGGGGGAAGGAGAGAATCAGCTCCCAAAGACTGTCTAGTGGTACACACACACACAAAATAAATAAATAAATGTAGCAGGACATTGGAAAAATAGAAGAAAAATATGTTTTTTCTTTACACTCTTCAGAAACATATCCACAAAGCGTGTATCTGTCATGTTTATTATATTCCTGAGTTGTTTGGCAATAACTCTGCAATAGAACATTTGCTTGGCCTTTTCTTGAAACAACAGTATGTAAAGCAGCCTCTATCTTCTTGTGTAACTGACTGTTGTGCCTACATGAGCCCACCTCTGGTAACCTGAATTAAAACAGTACAGAAATGAGGAGGGAAACTTTTTATTTGTTTTATCTATGCATGTCCCATCTGGATTCTACTGTTGATTTTGATGCTAAACCTAAAAATATTATGGGTTTAATATAATAAGAATGTCATAAGAGCTTTTTTCAAAAGACATCAAACTTATTTTCAAAGTTTTATGCTAAATAGCTGTAGACATGAGGCCCAGGGAAGGCAAATGTCTTGCTCAGGTGTACAGAGATTCAAGTAGTTCTATGGTATGACTATAAAAGTTCTTTAAAATCTACACCTGTTTTTGTGTTCTCCTTTCAAGTTAATGTTCAAAGGACAAACTGTGTTTCTGGATAGCAGCTGACCTTTGTGAACTCTTCTCTGGAATTTTATTCCCCTGGTTACTCATTACTTCGTTGTTTTTCAAATTCTCTTTTCCCAGGTATTGCTACCATGTATGTTCGTTACAAACAAGTTCATGCACTGAATCCTGAAGAGAACCTTATCATCAAATTCAACAAAGCTGGCCTTGTACTCGGGATACTGAGTTGTTTAGGACTTTCTCTTGTGGCAAATTTCCAGGTTTGTTTTTTAACCAAGCATGGGTATTTTCCCGAAATGCTTGGGTGTCTGTGGTAAAATCAAAAGCCGAGCTGTTCAGTCACATGACTACTCCTGCCTCTTCACCTAACAGAATTAAGATGTATTTGACCATTTTAGAAACAGCTACTTTCACTATTAGAGTAACCCATATTCAATGATCTGAACAAACTTAAATACTTAGAACTGTTTGTCAATACAGTCAGAATAGTAACTAGACAGACTTCATTATACTTTGTTGGAGGTTACCTCAAAATCAGACAGAACTGATATACATTATAAGTGACACATTGTGGATCTAAACTTTGTGTTTTGTTTTCTGCATTCATTCTAATTCACATCACCATACCAGTCCTCTTGGCTTTATCATTTCGGATCAGATCACTCTCTTGATTATACCTCCTACTTCAACTTTGGACATCTTGAACATTCTGACTTTTACTCATGACTTCCTTTCTGGCATCTTTATCCATAGACTGTACCTTGAATCCTAATTGGTCTTATTAATAAAAATTCAGAGTCAGATATAGGGATAAATGCTGAAAGATCAGAGAGACAAAGGAGCAAGCCACAGCCACTAATTACCTCACCAGCTTCTCAGCCTGAAAGGGTCGAGCTCCTGTCCCCTCCCGTCTTAATATTCCTCTCTCTGCCCAGTCATATCACTTCCTGTCTCTACCTCCCAAGTGCTGGGATTAAAGGTGTATGACACCACTACCTGGCCTCTATGGTTAACTAGTAGCTAGCTCTGCCCTCTGATCTCCAGCTTTATTTGTTAGAACACAAACAAAATGCCACCACAGTAGATACTGGCATCACCCAGATATCCACCTGCTCCCCTTCTTCCCTATGTAAGGTCTTGCCACTTAAAGTGGTGAATATTATCACCTACCTTTTATCCTCCTTTATAATTTTTTTAGGGGAGGTGCTTGGAGGAGAGTTTAGCACTATTTTGAATATGGTGAAGACTTACTGATTTCCCTCATAAATATTTCTTAGCTGCTTCCGCTTCTCATTATTTTCATTTCTCCTTCCTTTCCTGCCAATTCCTTTTGAAGGAACTGTTCATCTGTATTCACTCTTACTTTCCTGTACTCAATTCTCAAGGGAAAAAAAAAAAAAAAAAAAGATTCTCTGTTGTCTTGCTTAAAGCTCCAAAGAATTTATATTAAGAAAGAATAATTTGATAAACTCAGATATTGAATCTGATTAAAAGTCCTCTCTAATCTGGTTCTCTAGCCCCATTTTTGTATCACTGTGTTCTTAACATCGCCACCGTGTACAATGCTGGCCCATTTTGTTGTTCCTTAAATAAAGCAGGTTTATTTAACTCCTTTACATAGGTACTTGAGTATGCTACAAGCCTCAATCCTAAGATCTAGACCTCAGTGTAGACTACATTTTCCTAGAAAATCTTTTTCCTGAGTTCTACTGCAATATATTCTGAGTTTTCTCTTCTTATGTTCTCTAGTCTTGGAAAGCTCATCCTTTATACTTCTTACTGGGGTCTAGTTATTTTTTTTTAATCAGTAGTTGTTTCCATTTTCCTATATATTTTTTTTTGGTGTATGTCTCACTAATTAAAAGTGCAGTGGTTTGCTCGCCACTGTAACTCCAGCACCTAGCACACTACTTAGTGCAGGCAAGCTCTCATTAGTTATTTAGGAACTTTTTGAGAAACACTGAAAGTACTAAAATGGTTGGGGAAAAGATCTCTTATCATATAGTTGCTTGTATTCAAGAGGAAGCCCAATAATTATTAGAATGTGGTACTTGAAAATATAATTTAATATTAATTGAATACCTTTAAACAGTGTGTATGTAATATTCAAAAAAGTGGATAGTGAGTGGTAAGAGTCCTCAGTGTCCACTTACAAGAATGTTTCCCTTCTGGGAGATTTATCCTTCAGGAGGTTTGGAAGAGATTGGTAAATAGGGAGATATGGTTTAGCTTTCTAGGGTTGTCATATGAAATACCATGAATTGGATAGCCTCAAAAAGAAAATCTCTCAAAGTCAAAGTATTAGTAAGGTTGATTCTCTTTCATGCTCTTCTTTTTGTTGTTGTTGTTGTTTTTGTTATTTTGTTTTTGTCTTTTGAGACAGGGTTTCTCTGTGTAGTTTTTGTGCCTGTCCTGGATCTCACTCTGTAGACCAGGCTGGCCTCGAACTCACAGAGATCCGCCTGGCTCTGCCTCCCAAGTGCTGGGATTAAAAGGCATGCGCCACCACCACCCGGTTCTTTCATGCTCTTCTATACAACTGGCTAGTCCAGAGCTTTTGCATCTCATCCCAACAGTCTTCAGTAACCTTAAGCTCTTTTTCCTTTGTTCCCCAATTTCTAAAATTATGAAATTAGATATAATAAACTGCAGGTTTGTTTTTTAATATCTAGTTTATTTATACAAATAAGCTGAAAACTTCTCATGTATATTGTTGAACTTTTCAAAATTGAAAATAATTTTCTTTTTATACAATATATTCTAATTACAGTTTCCCATCCCTCAACTCCTCCCAGATCTTCCCTCCCTCTCCACCCATCCAGCACTCTAACTCCACACCTTCTTTCTTTCTATAGAAAACAAACAGACAAAAGAAAAAAAAAAGCAAAAAACAAATGAACCAGAATAAAACAAACAAAAGTTCAGAAAAGGTAGGAGAAACACACACACACACACACACACACACACACACACACACACATACACATACACACACATGTACAAACACGTGCCATTTAAACACACAAAACTCATTTAAACACAACAATGGGAACTATAACATAAACAAAAGACCAGTAAGGTAAAAAATGTCCAAACAAAACATTATGAGACAAAAAAAAAAAAAAAAAAAAAAAATCTCCAAAATACCATGATGTTTGTTTTGTGTTGGTCATCTACTGCTGAGCATGGGGCCTACCCTTAAGTGTGCTTTGTATACCTAGCAGAGACTCCACTGAAACTCCATTGGAGAAAATTAATTTTTCTTTTGTGAGCAGTTGTTAATTTGAGATAGCTTTCTGGTTAAGGATGGGGGCACATGTCTACTTCCCCTCTCAGTGCTGGAACCCCATCTGGCTTGGACCTGTCCAGACCCCATGCATGCTGCTAGTCTGTGAGTTGCTATGTGTGTCAGTTCTGTTGTGTCTGGAAAGCACCATTTCCTTGATTTCTTCTCTCCCCACGGGCTCTAATGCTCTTTCTATCTCCTCGTCTACATAGTTCCCTGACCCTGAGGGAAGGGGTTTGATGAAGACATCCCATTTGGGACTTAGTGTTCCAAGGTCTCTTACTCTCTGCATATTGTCCAACTGTGGGTCTCAGTATTCGTTCCCATCTCCTGCAGGAGGAAGCTTCTCTGAGTATAGCTGAGTGAAACACTGACCTGTGGATATAGCAGAATGTCATAAAGAGTTATTTTTATTGCTATGTTCCTTTAGTAGAGCAGTAGTATTTGGTTTTCCTCTAGGTCCATGACCTATCTATTCTCCAGGTTCTTGGCCACCCCAAGCAGTGTCAAGCATGGGTTCTATCTCATGAAGTGGGCCTTAAATCCAATCAGCTAGTGGTTGATTACTCCTAGAACTTTTGTTCAACTATTGAACCAGTGTAACTTTCAGGCAGGTCACCATTGTAGAATGAAGGGTTTGTAGCTGGATTGGTATTTATGTCTCTCCTTAGGTAGCATGCAGAATACCGTTCAGTACCATGAACATTAGTCAGTAGGTGTAAAGGCTCTAGTTAGGTAACAGCATGGCTTCTCCATGTTCAGTAAGACTTGCAGGTGTTGTCTTCAGCAATAGTGCTTACCATTAGTTTGTGGAGAGCAACCAGTTGCTTTGGCAATAGCCTGAGTGGTTTGAGGGTTCTCATGGGGCCCCTTTGGCCAACAACTCAATTAGATGTAAACCTTTCCTGGTACTGGAGGTTTCACTTGATGGCAAGTGATGTTTTCTTGGGGCTTTGTCTCCCCCTGTTATTTGGTGATTCCATTTAGGTTTCTTTCATATATGTATATATTTGAAGAAGCTTCTACTGTAGAAGGTTTCTGTAAGACCCCTCAAGTTGTTGTTAGTGTTAGTTGTCCCTCCTTACCTTCCTCTTTCTTCCCTGTTTCCATTTAATTTTATACGCCTCCATTTTTTAATACAGCAAATACTTTGCCTCTTTTCCGTAGTTTTTGCCTTTAATTCAAGGATTTTGTTAAGGAACGATGTACTGACATTGATTGATTGGGCTATGTCTGTATTTAGCTTTATCAGATACAATAACCAAGCCTTCAAGCAACTAGCTCACTCTCACTGAGAAAAGAAACTGGTACCTTTGAGAAATCAAAATCTCTGACTTCTGTACATTGAGAATCACTTGTAGCAATCATTTGAGACATACAAGATCAACTGGATTTGTGGATTGTACAGCTGATATAAAAGAAGGAACCCGAACCCTGCCCTTCCTTTGTTTTCTTAGTGATTATGCTCCCTTGGTGCCAAGTATTGGATGTGCCTTTTCTACCAAAGGAAGCACAAACACCACCAATTAAAACAAAACAAAAGCAGTGATTCAACCAAAATTTGATTTAAAAAATTGATTGTAGAAATTTGAGGTTGACAGTTGTCACTTTTAAACAGATGGAGCATATGATATTAGAAATTGAATGTAAATAAATAAGGTGAAAACATTGTAACTTACAATAATCCCTTTGGAATAATCAGTACAAACTAATAATAATCCCTCTGGCATAATCAATAACAAACTTGTGCCATGAAGGCCTTAAATTACATTTAAATTTAAACTCTCTTCCCCTGATTATTACCATTTTGTACCTTACTATGGGATGACCTTATTTCTGAAGTTCATTGTTTGTTTTTATGTTCCTTCACCAGACTGTAAACTGTGAGGGCTATGTGTCTATTTCATTCATTTGCATATGAATGGCTTTAAAAAGTATTTGACACTTAATAGGACCCAATAAAAATGTTGAATAAGTAAAACAAAAAAAAAATACATGGATACTTGTTTCCATTTTTATTGTTGGCAAATGAAGTCATCTGGTTTCATTATAATCTTCCAGTGCTTTGGGGAAGTAATTTGTGAAATCCACAGAGCTTCCCCACTTGACCCTATTGAATTATCTGGCTTGTGCTTTTAAATGATATGTTGTTGATGTGTTGTGAGTTTCTCTCGTTGACTGACTTCGTTTTTCTGCTTCTCAGAAATCAACACTATTTGTTGCACATGTATGTGGAAGTGTGCTTGCCTTTGGTATGGGTTCATTATACATGTTTGTTCAGACCATCCTTTCCTACCAAATGCAACCTAAAATTCACAGCAAACAAGTCTTCTGGGTCAGACTGCTGCTGGTTATCTGGTGTGGAGTAAGTGCACTTAGCAGTATCCTTTGTTGTAAAGTGTGGTTTGCTATTCAAAGAGAATAGAATGACAAGACAAGTGAGTCCAACAGGTACAATGTAAGTACCAGGTTGTTAATTGTAATATCTTTAGATTATTTTATGTGTATGGGTTTTTACCTACATGTATGTATGTGCACCTTGTGCAAACCTAGTAGCGACCAGTATCAGAAGAGGGTGTCAGATACCATGGAATTGAACTTACAGATGGTTGTGAGATGCCATGTAGGTGCTGGGAATCAGAACTTGGTCCTCTGCAAAAGCAACATGTATGTGTTTTTAACTGCTGAGGCATTACTCCAGCACCCCAAACCCCTTTAAAGTCACTCTAGGCTAAAGATTCTTATTCAAGAAATTTAGACGGAAATTAAGTAATTGAGCCAGGAACAAAAATAATGTTTAGCATAGTCATATTTCAGAGAAATCAAGGAAGAGTTGTTATGCTCACTTGAGAAAATTATTCAGTGGAAATTTATGGTAGAGCTGCTAATTTTTGTTTTTGAATTTATTTTATTTTATTTTACAATATAATTCAACTTTACATATCAGCCATGGATTCCCCTGTTCTCCCCCCTCCCGCCTCGCCCCGCCCCCTCCCCCCCCAGCCCACCCCCCATTTCCATCTCCTCCAGGGCAAAGACTCCCCCGAGGATTGAGATCAACCTGGTGAACTCAGTCCAGGCAGGTCTAGTCCCCTCCTCCCAGGCTGAGCCAAGCATCTCTGCTAAGCCCCTGGTTTCAAACAGCCAATTCATGCGCTGAGCACAGGACCCGGTCCAACTGCCTGGATGCCTCCCAAACAGATCAAGCCAATCAGCTGTCTCACCCATTCAGAGGGCCTGATCCAGTTGGGGGCCCCTCAGCCATTGGTTCACAGTTGATGTGTTTCCATTTGTTTGGCCACTCGTCCCTGTATTCCATCCATCCCTGGTCCCAACAACTCTTGCTCACATAAACCCTGCTAATTTTTGATCAAAGAAGGAAGGGTGTGATGTGTAAATCATTTCCTGGGGACCTTCTGAATAGATCTTTAGTTTTAATAGTGCCATGTGACATTAATTCTTTAAAGGAATAGGATTGGACCATAGCAACAAATGTGTAAGCTAGCCTTTAAGGTGATATTTTTTTTGGTTAGGATTTACAAGTTTAAACCTTCAGATCTCTGAGATTCTTCCTTGACTTTTTTATAGTGCTGACTTGCTCATCAATTTTGTACAGTAGTGATTTTGGTGCTGATATAGTACAGAAACTGCACTGGAACCCTGAGGACAAAGTAAGAGCTTAAAGTTTATAAAATGTGTGTGTGTGTGTGTGTGTGTGTGTGTGTGTGTGTGTGTGTGTGTGTGATTTTTTTTAAGGATTTATTTTCATTTTAAATTTATCTTTATTTGTGTGTATCTGTATGTCATGTATGCGTGGATGCCTACACAGACCAGAAGAGGGCAATGGATCCCTTTGAGCTATATTTACATGCAAATAGGAACTGCCCAACATGGGAGCTGAGAACCAAACTTGGTTCCTCTGGAAGAGCAGCAAGCATTCTAACCACAGCCATCTCACCAACCCTGTATCATATGTTATAAGTTAGTATACAAACTCTAAAAATAATCCTTATGAGAGTTTATAGTGAGTATTCTTGAACTTTTCCTAAAGTGTCATTTTTATGAATTTTATGTAGATACATTCACACACTCATGCACTTTGTGTGTGTGTGTGTGTGCATGCTTGTACATGTGTGTACACAC
Organism: Peromyscus aztecus; assembly: GCA_902168405.1. NCBI lineage: Eukaryota > Metazoa > Chordata > Mammalia > Rodentia > Cricetidae > Peromyscus > Peromyscus aztecus. The sequence goes on from CABHPQ010175598.1 coordinate 19,810, forward strand.
CTGAAAGCCAGAGGACAATCTCAGGTGTCATTCCTCAGGTGCAATACAGCTCGTTTTTTGAGACAGAGTATTTCACTGGCCTAGAGGTAGCTGATGTGGCTGTGGTGTCTGACCACCAAGCTCCAACAATCTGCCTGGTTCCACCTCCTTGGTTCCAGGGTCAAAGACACATGCACCATCACACTGGCTTTTTGTGTGGTTCTGGTGAGAGAATGAAGGTCCTCACGTTTATACAATAAACACAAACAACTGAGTATCTCCCCAGACTCCCTTCAAATATACTTTTTAAAGACTTACAGTGTTGAGCATCAAAAACTTGTTTTGTTGTTTGGTCGGGGTGGGGGGTGTGGGGAGGGTATATTTAATTTCACTCTATGGTCTAGCTGACATTAAATTTGTGATCTTCCCTCAGCCTCCTAAGTGTAAGGATAACATGTGTTGATTTATGGCTCAGGGGGAATAAGTAACTCCTTGGTTGTACAGTGTAGATTCTGTTTTGTTTTGGTTATTTAAAGAAAATTATATTTGTTCTAAGTGAAACTCAGACATCTAGTATGGTTTAGGAGGTATATTCCTAACAGCTACTGCAATTCTCAAAACACATTCAAAACTCAAAGGTTGATTTTCAGAGGGAAGATTGGCTTGTAAGAATTTGATGTTGCTTAATTCGAAAAATACTATAGATTATTTGAATAACTGTGAATAAAACTTCACAGAACTGTCCTGTTTTTCCTCTTTGACTCAAGGGTTATGTGCTTCACATGGTCACTACTGCAGCAGAATGGTCTATGTCATTTTCCTTCTTTGGATTTTTCCTGACTTACATTCGTGATTTTCAGGTAAAAAATAGTTTCAATTTTATTCAGTAAAACTTCATATGGAATAGCAGGATATGTCATTGGCAGATTCCCTATCCTTTTTGAAAATGAGCAGTTTAAAATCTGGTACCAGAGACAGTGATAGAAGAGTAACTCCTGGTGAAATTATTTCTGGATTTGAGGAAGTAGTGTGTTGCAAGTAAATTTCAGCCTTGATAATGGAATTGCAAAGCATATCTGAAGAAATTCTTTCATAGACTTCTATAATCTGGTGTATTCACATAGGCCCAGCCCTAACACATAGTTTCACAAAAAACTACAAAAGAAAAACAGTAAACTTACTGAGGCAATAAGGTGATTTTCCCATTTCACTTGGTGCTAGGATGATGTTCCCCATTAGATCAGTTTTCATCTCTGACTGCATAAGGGAGCCTGTGGAGCATAGTGAAGAGATAGTCTCTCATAAGCACCAGACTGCTCTATATAATTTTCTTTTCTGTTCCAGAAAATTACTTTACAGGTGGAAGCCAACTTACATGGACTGACCCTCTATGACACTGTTCCTTGCCCTGTCACCAGTGAAAGAACACCACTGCTTTCCAGAGACTTTTAATGAAGGTGTAAAATATGCTTCTGTGATAACTATGATTCTCAGGGATTTGAGAAAGATGCACAAACATTGCTTATTATACTCTGAAAATTTGAAATAGTTAATCAAGGCTGACAGTGACATTAATGAAAGATGATAATCAGGAGAAATGTAATAAGCCATCTGATAAGTTTTCTTAAAGGATGCCATTAAGAAGATTATTTAAAAACATTTATGCCTAGACTTCTTTTTTTTAATCTCAGAAAATAAAACCAAAGGATAATACCATTGTAGTGTTTGCTGTTTTATTGAAGAAGAAAAACAGACTGAAGTACACCAAGTTGTCTTTATAACTGGCCTTAAATATTTTGTAAGTCATTTTAAAAACATCTTTTGTTAGGAGCACTTTTATGAGAGACATTTTCCATAACCCATAATAATCAGCGTTGGTCAGCAGATCATTTAGAATCAGGGTTTGAAGTTGAAGTTTTACCTTATTAATACATTTCTTATAGTACTTAAAAATGTGTCATACTGTTGTTGTTGTTGTTGTTGTTATATAAACCCCCCGACCCCCCTGTAAATAAGAGCTGGCCTGAGTTCATATGAGTTCTTTGATGGCTTCAGTTTTGCACAAAAAAAGTCATTGGGTATTTATTTGATTCTGGACACATGAATACTAACAGATCTATCATATGTGCTTGCAATAATTTCATAGTCTGGTCTCTGAGATTAGATTTTTAATTACCAGTGAAAGAAAGAGGTATTGTTGCAAACACGCCTCCATCTTGTTCTTTATAAAAATAAACGTTAATGGCTGATGACATTGGCAGCCTGATGACCTGAATTCAATACGTGGGACTCGCAGAGTGGAAAGGAGGAAACGACTCCTCTGAACATTATCCTCTGACCTCCATGTGCACATGCACACACAATAAAGAAATGAATGTGATAGTAGATAATACACAAACAATGGTTGATGTTCCTAAATAAGATTGCAAAGTCTGTAAACCAAAGTACATATGAATAATAACAAATAAAAGTTACTCTACACTCCAGCTAGGAGCTTCTTTGTTTTTCATTTATAGAAAATTATAATTACTAGTAAAAGTAGTTTTGAGTAGATATTTAGCCTTTTTACTGGAATTTGACCTTTTTAGAACCTAGAGCTGAAGAAGAGACCAAAATCCAAAATAAAAACCTACTCTTAGATAATAGTGTAATATGAATCTTTTTCTCTCATCATGCAAATGATTGTAAAGTTTTTATTTAAATCTCTGTGTGGATAAAGAATAGTTTCTAGATTCCCACTAAGATTAAAAGGGAGGAAATAGTTGACCAAGAGTCTAACTAGTTTGTAAAAGAATCTTTGATGAATACTCACACAATTTATATTTTTAGAAGAGATGAGGCTGATACCAGAAGAAAAGATAGTGATAAAAAGTTTTAAATGTATCAAGTAAACTGTCTATATGGTGGAACTGCAGACTTCAATTATAAGTTGTTAAATACAAAAATTAGTAACTATTTTTGAAGAAATTTCTTAGACTAATAGAGTAATGGAGTATTTACCTGTGCCAAGCAATAGTGGACAAGAGTGACATTTCAGTAAATGTTAATTAATTGACTGTTGCTACTACTAGAACAAATTGCATACAAATCATGAAAAGCTATTAATGCTGCTGAAAAACTGAACTGTAACCACACATGGAAAGTATCTTTTCCTGTGGTTTCTCTCTACCAGTAAGTCAAGTTATGAAGTATCCATGATGAGAAGGAAAAGTGATAGAGTGAAAATTCATGAAGGTAAATGTGGGGAAGGTAGTTAAGAGAAAAACATAAGACTTGTTAGAATTACCCCTTCTCACACTATTAAACTTAGAGATATAGTTCATACAATAAAGAAATTGTTCTGCCGGGCGGTGGTGGCGCACGCCTTTAATCCAAGCACTCAGGAAGCAGAGGCAGGCAGATCTCTGTGAGTTCAAGGCTAGCCTGGGCTACAGAGTGAGTTCCAGGACAGGCTCCAAAGCTACACAGTGAAACCCTGCCTCAAAAAAAAGGAACTGTAAACCAAGAGAAATGTACTAGTTTCCTAACTTAAGGCTGAGGTGATGATAGACAGTGGCTCTCTTCCTTCTCTTCCTCAGTATATCATCCCTTCCAGTACTGCCAAATACAAGTATGGATTAACAGATCAGAGAGAGACTTTCCTTTAATCCTCCTTTTGTATGTGTGGGGTGTCAAATATTTACTTTTCCAATTAGGAAAGCTTAAAGTAATAAACTTGGCAAGTATTTTTCATTCACTTCATTCATTGAGAATGAAAAATCTTATTTCTTTTTTGTCTTAGATACACAGACAGACTACAGTCTGTAGCTACCTCATGATTTTATGTAGGCATGAGACTGAATTATAGAAAGTTTAATAAATGTGTTTTATATTTAGATTTTAAAAAATCAGGAATTCTCTTTCCTAGTGTTTTGTGTCTGATATTGTTGACAACGTTATAAAAGATGACAGAATCAGAAGGTATAAGTAGCCTAAGCAGCTTTACTTTTTTGTTCTTTCATTCTTTTACATCATTTCTCCCTTCCCTTTCCTTTTTCCAGACCATACCATGTACCTTCCTTCCTTTCTTTCAAATTCATGGCCGATTTTTCATTAATTGTTGTTACAAGTCTGTGTGTGTGTGCGTGCGTGCATGCGTGTGTGTGTGTGTGTGTGTGTGTGTGTGTGTGTGTGTGTGTGTGTTCCTAAATCTATAAGTATAACCTGCTCTGTCCATATGATGTCATTCTTATGTATCTGTTCAGGGCTGACCATTTGGTCAGTCAGTGTCCTTTTCTCTAGGGAAGACCATTTCTCCCATTCTCAGCAAATTTACTTCTGATCAAACTTTAGAAAATTAAACTTGAGATTTAATACTATTTAGGACATTAATACTTATAATAAAGTTGTGTTGTATATTTCTGGAATGGTGTCATAGGTGTTTCTTTGATGTATAAATAGAAAGTTTTCTTACCTCTTTTATAGTAACCAGTACAGGCTTACTGAAAAGTAAAAGGTCAGAAAATATTGGCTTATAAGTAGCCATGGAACTCTCATCATGTACATGTACCCTGTTTATAGATTATACTGATTTAGTAGGAAGGAAATAATGTAGAACAGACCTAAAACAAAGGAAAAAAAATCTGAGCCTTTTTGAGACAGAGTCTTGCAGTGTATTCCGGCCTGTTCTTGAACTCATGATGTAGCCCATGCTGGACTCAAACTCAGGATTTCCTTAGTCTCCCAAGTGATAGGATTATTGGCTTGTACTACCATGCTTGTCTGTTAAGGTTCTCTAAGCAGCTGTATCCAACATACAGCTTGTTAACTGACTGAAAAAGAAAAAGAAATAAATTTTCTTGAGGTACTTAAAGCCAAAGACACAAGTGGAATACAAAGAAAATACCCCAGGTATCCCAAATTTTGCAGTAATGATACAGTGCACAGAGAAATGTATTGTTTAGAAAACTGACAGGTCACCTGAAAAACACAAAGATTCTAATACAGTCACACCAGTGCACAAAGGAAGCCCATAGTAATCACATAGTAGTAATAGAAGCCCATAGTTAGTAATCATAGAATAAGGTGAGGCCATCTGTAGCAACACAGGCCAACTCCTCTGCACCTGCAGTCAGATTGCTTTTGATCTCCACACATTGAAGCCTGACAATAGAAGGGCATACTGTTCTCTCGAGGTAACAATAGATCTTTTTTTATACTTCTGTCATTTGTAGAAAATATCGGACACAAAGTAAAAAAAAAAAAATGCAAGGCATGTAAAAGAGCAGAAAATGATCTAAAAGGAATCTGAGTAGAAGCAAACTGTTAGAGATTAATAACAATGGTAAAAGTATTGATGAAAGTAAGTATGAAGACATAAAATTATAGCAGAGACATGAAAACTTAATGCAGTTCTAGAATTGAATATGATCTAAGACAACACAAGAATGATCAATAAACCTTAAGACAGAAGAGTTGAAAACATATAATGTAATTATCACAAAGGAGGAGTAGTGAAAATAAAAATGCAGTATCTGAGATTTGAAGGTCTAATCAAATACCTTACCATCTTTATTATATAAGAGGAAGAAATGGAAATAATAATACAGAAAGGTTTTCAATAGCTGTTAACTAGGGACTTTGTTGAAATTGATGGGAATTGATAGATAGAATTTTTATGGTTAATACTACATCAGATTCTCCTCATCAGATCCAGTGGTCACTGTCCTTAAAGAAGACAGGCAGATACAAGACATAGAAAAGAAGGTCATTTGAAGACGGAGGCAGGAATGGGAACTAGCCAAGGTTGCAGGCAGGCAGATGGTAGGAAGAGAAAGAATATCTTCCTATACTACTTTCAAAGGAAACCCTGAGAGTTTACCCTCTATAATTTTGAGAAATTTTTATGATTTAAGCCACCTGCTTTATGGCAATTTATCATGGGACCCTACTAAGAAAACCCATCAAATTAAAAAAGGAAAACAAATTATTAATATCAAAAGTCAAAAAGAGGTAGTCTTCCTTAGAAGAACAGAACCTAAAATGTATATAAAACGTAAAGATTACTTAGAACCAAGCAATAAGGTCTAGATAGTAAGTAAAACAATGGCTGTTTGCATGCTGAAAAATCCATAGTAGATGCCTTTGAAGGAATGAAAGATTCATGGAGACTTATTGGTCTTCAGTCCACATTGGAAGACCAGAGAAATTGGAATCTGATGTCCATGAAAGTAGGTTAGCAAGCAGTTTTTTTTTTTTTTTGGATTTTTTTTTGGGGGGGGGGGGGGGGGGATCTGCCTGCTAAAAGACACTACCCACTCAGATCTCATTAAATTTAACAATCAAGATTAATCTTAGGCAAGTGGGAGGCAGAGGCATTTGGATCTGAGTTCGAGGCCAGCCTGGGCTACAGAGTGAGTTCCAGGACAGGCAGCAAAACTACACAGAGAAATACTGTCTTGAAAAACCAAAAAGAAAAAAAATTGATTAATCTTAGAGGATATGGCGGTTTGAAAGAAAATGGCCCCCAAGTGGAGTGGCACTATTAGAAGGTATGGCCTTGTTGGAGTAGGTGTGGTCTTGTTAGAGGATATATGTCACTGTGGAGGCAGGCTTTGGGGTCTCATGTACTCAAGTCATGCCCAATAAAACAATTCACTTACTGTTGTGTGCACAAGATGTAGAACTCTAAGCTACCTCTCCAGCACCATGTCTACCTGCATGCCATATCCCACGTGGCATCATGATAATGGACTGAATCTCTGAACTGTAAGTCACCCAATTAATGTTTTTCTTTATAAGAGTTGTGGTCATGTCTTTTCACAGCAATAGAAACCATAAGACAGGAGGACATTAACACATAAACTGTTTATATTAAAGATAGTAAAGATGTGTAATGAATCTTTATACTGATAGATTGAGTGACTTAGGTGGATTGAACAAATGCCCTTTGAAACACAATTTGTCAGTGCCATGCAGAAGGAAATAGATCTAAAAAGTCTGTATACTTCCTGAAATACTGAATTGGTCTTCATAAACCTTGCCAATAATAAAATTTTCATTGTTGCACAGAGAATTCTTTCAAATATTTAGGTTACAAGTAATATTAAACTGTACATAGACACTTTATAAAAAAGCACACAATCAACTGTGGTCTAAATGCATTAAATTAAATATACCAGAATTCCACAATTGGTAAGTTTTAATTTTTTTACTATTATGAATCACTTGATGAAATTTTGTACCATCTCACCTGGCAGATAAACCATCCTCTTGTCCCTGGATCATGTTCTCTATTTTACCTTTAGTGGATGTTCTGTTTGTCAAATGCAATCCTTGAGATTGAGAAACCCTGTCTTTACTGGGTGTGGCTCAAAACCACAAGTGCAATAGTGCTGGCAATTTAGATATATTAAAGAAAAGCCATAAATTAAAAACCTTTATATATTCTGGATATCAGTCCTCTGTCAGATGTGGGGTTGGTGAAGACCTTTTCTCATTCTGTAGGCTGTCGCTTTGCCTTGTTGACCATATCCTTTGCTCTACAAAAGCTTCTCAGTTTCAAGAAGTCCCACTGATTGATTGTTTCTCTCAGTGTCTGAGCTACTGGTGTTATATTTAG